>OMKR01044334.1:0-19250 GCA_900302355.1 Cyttopsis rosea | reverse complement strand
GGTTATTTTCAAAAATGGCTTTTTACTGTTGTGTTACTTAGTACCTGTGCTGTCTTGATATTGATAACATATCAGTTGTATGCACTATATCGCATTGTCACTATATTTCAGGGTTTTCCTGCATTGAAAAGGCTTAGGCGGCTGTTTGTCACCCCACCCAAGACGACACATCGAGGTGGCGGTGGCAGTAAAGCCGGACCGACCGCGGTCGCTGTCACGCAAAGTTACCGCCTAAGCCTTATTTTGAGTCAGGAAAAACCCTGCATTATATCATAGCGATTTTTGTTTTTATTTTGACATTGAATCGTCACACGGATCTGAATTATTGTGGCAAACATGAGATTTACACCCTTAAAATTGATCAGAGGCTCTCTTAATAGGTAGACTCGAGACGAGAGGTGTTTGGCCATTCAACAATGAGAATGTGCTTCTGAGAAGTCATTTAAAAACTAGATTAAATATGACACAGCTGACTAACTTTACACTTGACAGGTGAGATTTCTATGGAGAAAGTGAAGGTGAAGAGATATGTGACCGGTAAGCGTCCCGACTACGCTCCAATGGAGTCATCTGATGAAGAGGATTTCCAATTTGCGAAGAAGGGGAAGGATGCTGAACCAGAGCTGGAGTTGGAGGAAGAGGAGGTCTCTGATCCACGCCTCAAACGTCTGCTCAACCGAGTCTCTGAGGATGTGGAGGAGAGGTAATGTGTCACTTGCCAAGGTTTATTTTTTTAGGTAACTTAAGGCCCAAGGACCCAAGCAGAGTATGATAACCAATTCATTAAACATTACAATTTATATTGTTGATGTCCCATCTGTGAAGGCTTGCGAGACACAGACAGATCGCGGAGCCTGAGCCGATCGTGGAGAGCAGCGAGGACTCTGACGAGGGAACCTGGCACCCAGAACGCGAGGAGAGCAGTGAGGAAGAGGAAGAAGAAGAGGAGGAAGTGGATGATGAGGTTTCTAGGATTGTTTGTTTTGGGGGGTTTTTTTCTCCCTATTGTGAGAGAAAAAATTTTAAACCTTTTGAGTCCCTAATTAATTTCTAAATGTGGACTGACTTCCTCTTCACAGGAAATTGAGAGACGGCGAGCAATGATGCGCCAGAGGGCTCATGAACGAAAGAATGACGATATGGAGATAATGGAGGTGGAGGAGGAAGGGAAGTCGGGGGAGGAGCCAGAGTCCGAGTCTGAATATGAGGAGTACACAGACAGCGAGGATGAAGCAGAGCCACGGCTAAAACCTGTCTTTATACGCAAGTAAGAACTTCAATTAAAAATGATAATAGTAGTTGTATGACATTTTATTTAGAATGAGTTAGCTTTCATTTTTAGGTACATTTTGAAAAAATGTTGTTTTTTGTTTGTTTTTTAAATTAAACTTAATGGCCACTATTGGCCAAATCATACATCGACCTTAAGTGCATTAGCTCCTGTTTGGAGGTTTGAAAGTAATAGTATTGATAGACTAATACAAATAAAACATTTTTAAAAAGTATGATGGTAAAAGAATATATACCCGGTGAAGGAAAAAAAAAAAGATAATTCAGATCGTAGACATCCCCATCAAAGGCCATTTCGAAGTGTCGGCTCATTGTGCCTTTACTCTTATCTGTTCTCCAGGAAGGACAGAGTGACCGTGGCAGAACGTGAGGCTGAGGAGCTGAAACAGAGGGAGCTGGAGGCTGAGGCCAAGAAGCAGGCAGAGGAGCGGCGGCGCTACACCTTAAAGATTGTGGAAGAAGAGGCCAAGAAGGAGTTTGAGGAGAACAGGCGCTCGCTGGCCGCCCTGGAAGCCTTGGAGACAGATGGAGAGAACGAGGAGGAAGAATATGAAGCCTGGAAAGTCCGCGAGCTGAAACGAATCAAGAGGGACAGAGAAGCAAGGGAAGCGTAAGTAAACTCATCAAAACTGTCACGGTAGTCGATACATCCTGGTGCTATGCCGTTGGCACACTTTTCGTCTTTTAAAGTCACGACGGTGATTTGTTCTTTGTCCTCTGTCCTCCCAGCATCGAGAAGGAGAAGGCTGAGATCGAAAGATTTCACAACCTCACAGAGGAGGAACGCAGGGCCGAGCTGCGTAATAACGGCAAAGTCGTCACCAACAAGGCCTCCAAGGGCAAATACAAGTTCCTCCAGAAGTACTACCACAGAGGAGCATTCTTCATGGTGAGTAGCTCTCCAGGCGGAATACTTCCAATGGCCCCTCGGCGCTTCTGTTTCCCTGCCCATTACTTCTAAATTGTGTCACTAAAAAAGAGCATCTAGTGGTGGTACAGTATATGTTGACTGATAGAATACAAGATCTTCAGTTTGGGACAAAGGATTATAATGGTAGCATTTCATTCCATAACGGCCTCTTATTTAGTAACGACACTATTTTTTAGTAATTACACTATTATGAGATTATTATACTATGATAGTGGCATGAAATTAACAAAATGTTTGAAAATTATTTTTACGAGAATTAATCAGCAACTAAAATTTCATGATTGTGACAGCCCTCCTCTGAACCTTTTCTTTTTGTTTTCTTCTAGGACGAGGAGCAAGACGTTTTCAAGAGAGACTTCAGTGCACCTACTTTGGAGGACCACTTCAACAAAACCATTCTACCAAAAGTCATGCAGGTCAGCTTTCGTGGATCTTCTATGTGAATTGCACAACCCGACACATTCATTTTACAGCTGAAGTATCTTGGCAAAAATCTGTATAAAATTCCAAGTTGACACTTATGTTTCCTTTGTCAGGTCAAAAACTTTGGTCGCTCCGGACGCACCAAGTACACTCATCTGGTGGACCAGGACACCACGTCATTCGACTCTGCCTGGGCCCAGGAGAGCGCCCAGAACAGCAAGTTCTTCAAGCAGAAGGCAGCCGGGGTGAGAGATGTGTTTGAAAAGCCTGCAGTGAAGAAGAGGAAGACCTAGGCCTGAAGTTTATGGACACAAACCCTGGCTGGTCCACTGTGCTTCTCTAAAGACTTTTCAGAGACATTCATTGCTCTACCTAGATTTTATTTTATTGCTGCACTGTTCTTGGATCAGTGCGGATGGAGGAAATTAAACATGTCAACGCTGACTCCAACACCTCACTCAGAGGACATGCTGCATACTAGTTCCATAACCTCTTAAGAATGCAATGAAGCAAGAAGGTGGATAGTGATACTCTCACAGATTCACAATACCAATAACTTAGTTGTATTCATTTGGTTCGTTTCTCATTTGCAATATAAACCTAAGTTCAATTCACTTTGTCATGCGATAAGAGACTTGTGATCACAGCCTTATGGTGGTTTGTGATGTAATTTTGTACAGCCATGTTACAATATTTGATGACAATTTTTTTTCTCCCTAAAATACCCACTTTACTGTGTATTTGTATCAAATTGTTGTAATTCCAGTTTTGTTTGTGAATAAAAGACTCATTGATTATATGGTGGTGTTGTATGGTGATACAAGATCAATTTGAAATGACTACAAAAACAATAGGCAATCCAAATGTCACATTTTATTTAAAAAAGGGGGGAAAAAAGTGTGTAAAGAGCAAACCAGGTTAATTTCAGCCATTTTAAACATGCTGCCAGTAAGAACACAAAGCAGTCCAGTATTTAAATGCTGCTTCCAAATCGACCAAGTCCAACTCTTCAGTTTGTCAGGGCCACCAAAGCTTCCACCACATTTCCCATGTGTTCCCTCAAACTGCGCTCTGCCACACCCCTGGAAATCTCCATCTCTGTCATCTGCAGATTCAAATAGTTATTAGAATACAAGCAACACAAAGAGCATCTAAACCTGTAAACAGTGAATGGGCGTAACACAAAGATCTGAATAGAAGTAAAATAAATCTGCTATGGTGGTTATACAATGATTATCAAACTATTTTGATCACAGTTTAATTTGTATATCCCATTACAGATCGTTTAAATTATGCTGTACAATCAAGCAGTTGAACCCTGAATTCCCTACACAGGAAGTACAGCAAAACTGGGACATCTTTCAGCAAAAACAAGCCTCCCGGATGTACAGCATTTAATTACATTATTAAGGTAGTAAACTGACACAACATGCACAAAATGTTTTTGCTGATTTGGTTAAACAGATGGTTCCAGATAAATATCAGCTTATAATAAAACACTTTTTGAGCAGACTTCTGGTATGGTAGCGTTAAAAAAACCAACACCACCACAATTACTTTGAAAGAAACTTACAATTAATTCAACATCTTCTTTCTTGATGGTGACTTTGGCCAATTCTCTTTCTCTGAAACAAGGAAACAGGTTACCATATTCCATCCAAAATCTCAAAAAATATCTAATATTAATTCTTAACTGCAAAACAACAGATGGTGTAAACATTCAGACTCAACCCCATTGATGATGGAGAGATTCCGGACTAATACGCATTTACGAATTGGTCTGGCAATGTCAGGCTACATAGGCACTAAATTTACGATTTTTTTTTTATTGAGTGCCTGCAGGTATCAGAGTTAAATGAAATACTATTGAAGACCTTTTTAAGCCAAATCTTAACTAAATTTAAGAGTGATGTTTGGATAAATCCTCTCTTATTCAACTACGTTGCCAGGTAAGCCCCTTTATAGTTAGTACAGGCCAGATAGCAAGGCAAGTGTTTAGGTGCTGGAATAAATCTTACTTATTTCCTCCCCCACAGAACTTCAGACAGTTAAGTACAAGGAGTTTCGGGGGATTTCGCTACACAGGTAAATATGAAGTGTCCGGTTCAGCGGTAGGCTTAGGGGGTGTATGACATCAGAAATGTTGATGTTGCAGAAGAACATGACTACTGAAAAATAATATATGGATAAATAAAATCAGACAAATTGTTTATGTTAAAATGAAAACTTCAAATTTAAATTCAAATTTAAGACCAATGACCAAGGATCTGCAGACAGTGTTTTTTTTTTTTTTTTTATTGAACAAAAGCTGTAAAACAATTCCAACATGCACAGATAGAATGTAAATATAGAGGAACGTTCTAATATAGTTAATAGTTAAAGAGCTGAGCCCACAACAATCACCCAGTGACCAGCGCCGCGAACGTAGAGAAGCGATTCAAGATTTCACAAAGAGATTCAAATGTTCCATTCAAATAGAATAAAGAGAAATAAGAAGTAAAACCATCCACCAACCTCTCCTGTTTGGCCTTCTGTTCCCTGGACCTCCTGTCGCCTATAACGGACATGGCCTGCAACAGGAACACAGGGAGAGCATCGGGTCGTGAACGGTTCGACTCTTTCTTCAGAATCGGTTCTTGACGTTTCACTCGGTTACAAAAAGAGTCGCCCGAATTTCATCCGTCTGATTCGGTCGCTGTGATGAACGGTGAGCGAGGGAGGAGGACGACCCCCTGAACGACGAACGAGTGGCTCCGAGTTGTGAATCGTACTCTCACAAGAATCATTTAATTACCGTATTTCCTGCAGCTCCGATCAGAGCGACCTTTTCTCCAAACAAAGCAAATAAAACAGTGTGTTTATTGTAGATGTATTTTATTTACTCCGTTTCCTGCGGCTGCGGAGCAGATCGCTTCTTGGGGCAAATGCCCTGCTGCGTTCATGGCAACTCGGAAAACTGTAATTCCCCCGTCGGCTACCACCACAAGTGCGACTAGGGGAGCTACTAGCTCTCTCTGTTTTCACCATACATGTGTTTGCATGGCACGGCACCCAGACGGAAGTTTGATTTAAAATTCATACTAAAACATGATCAAATATACTTATTAAACAGAGGGAATTAGATGTAAAAGACTGCCTCTAATATAAGCCTGCTTCCGATAAACGTCAATGCACACGGTGGACCCCAGAAAATCGATTCATTTGGGCAGAGGGATGCAACGCACGTGTGAATCACAAAAACATTTATTTCTGTCAAATGTACTTATTGTGGTGGGAGTGGGGTGTGGAAGTGTAAATGGGTGACAGCTTTCGTTGCCCTGGACTCTAATTTATAACGCTCGGTGATAATACATTTCAGTTATCGAGTGAGTCGCTGCCGGAGGGACTCCAGACTCGCGAGTCATTTCAAAGACTTCGTTCGCCGAGAACGAATCGTTCGCGAATCGTGCTTCACTGTTCACAACCTGGCCAGACAGCGCAGGGACAGCAGTCCTCCGCGTGTCAGCTAAAGGACGCTGCGTGTTAAAAACAAGGAAATGAGTTGATATTTACGACATAATAGAGATATTCTGCTTCTAGTCAGAGAACCGCGTTAGCTACCAGCGTCGCATCCCGAGCGGCCGCATGTCTACCGGCCGAGCGCCGGAGCTCCCCTCACCGTTTCCAGGTCGGAGCTGGAGATCTCCTTCTCCTCCGCGTAGTCGGTGACTCGCTCCAGATCGGCGGCCCCGCTGTCATGTTTCCGGGGCTTCTCCACCGGCTTTCCAGTGCAATTCTCCTCGGCTTCCAGGTCCAGATCGACGTCGCCTTCGGCCGCCATGTTTGGTAAACCGGAACAAAAGAGGGAGTTGTTTGCCGTTGACGTCGGAAGGAAAGACGGGACGGACCGGAAGTCGTGTCACACCCGCTCTATATACATACACGCCGCATTGACTGTTTCGACGCGTTGTTGCCGTACGTCAACGTCGCCGCCATATTGGAGCGGACAAGACTGGCCTGTAAACAAATACAAGTAAACGGTTTTTCTGGATAAAACGTTTAACATTTCTCAACCGATTTCAATGAGTCGTTTTTTATATTCAAGGGTTTATGATCTACGTGGAGTAGAAAAAATATTGGGGAAAAAGTTTTTTTTTCTACTCCACGTAGATCATAAATCCTCGAATATAAAAACGACTCATTGAAATAGGTTGAGAAATGTAAACGTTATAGTGCTTTTTATCTAGAAAATCCGCAGCTCCCCCGTTCACTTGTATTTGTTTACAGGCCAGTATTGCCCGCTCCAATATGGCGGCGACGTTGACGTACGATCCAAAGTCCAATGCAGCGTCTATGTAGGTCTATGGTTACACCCCATTCACTTGGCACGATTCCGTACATCAATTAGTAGTATTGATGCACTTAGTATATTTATTTAGCAAATTACATTATATACAACAGCCAGACTTGCCACATTTAAAACAAAACCCCAAGAGAAATATCATCGACAAGCTATTTGGTCCAGAAGGCCACATTATTTTTAAACTAAGTGTCGTACGGGTGCCGTCATTTCCATCGCAATCGCAAAAGTTATATCAATCATTTTTCTTTAAAATTAAGAATAATTTGGTGACCATGTGACACATGCTCTCCCAGTCACATGTATGATGATTGTGCCTCATTACCAAATTTACTTAAACCTAATTCCATTTGAAACGCAGACCTGCCAGGGGGTTGAGCTTCAGCACCCAGGTATTCTACCAAATATTCTCAATATTAATTCCCTATTATTTAACCATTTTTTGAGTGATATGAGTGCTGTCGTTAAGAGTTAAGTTATTGACTAAATTAAAATTGGTAGCGAGGGAGGGACTTAGATCAGTTAGAATATGTAAATGTACCCGGCGAATAAAACTGATTCTGATTCTGATAAGATACAGATGTTTATTATGAGCATTAGAGGCATTGGGAGATGATGTGACTCTGGATGCGGCTCCAACAGAAAGGATGTATAAATTAACAAACCAAATCACCTGAACAAGAACTTGTATCTCACACGTCGTCAGCCAGAATATTTTAAACGGCGCGTTGAAACATTTTTCAATATTAAACGCAATTTATATGTCTGCTGTTTTAGGATGGAGTTTACGTTTGCTATTTGGCTCAATGTAAAATTTTAGACCAATTAGACCTGCGTGTGTAACCATGCACAATAAGCAGTCATAATTAGACCATGCACTCTTAAGAGATTTCCACGTGTCTCCCAGACTTTTTTAGCCCTGCATGTGCATTAACTTGTTCAATCCACCACCATAATCGGCTTAAGGGAAAAGAAACCTCCCTCTCTCTTCAAGCCTGTCAAGGTCTGAAATCACATCAGTGCTTCCGTGTCACTGTTACTTCACCTTTCATCCACGCAGGTGTCCATGCAGCTGTCAGCTATACCAGCCCGAGGAGATGCCTTTGGTTGAGAGAGCCCAGAGAAATGGCGCCAGGGCCTGTCAGAGACTGGTTTCCTCCCATCAACCCCTTCATCTTGCTGTATGACTTCAGGGTCATACTGGGTGTTCATGGGAAGTGATGTCACGGTGTTGTCTTCAGGCTCAGGTGAGACATATGCTGAGACTAGACACCATGACTAGACGGTCATTCATCACACGCCATGCCGGAATTAAGTGCTGATAACTATATCTTGGTGTAAGTCGGAAACATAATTGTGCAGTGCTAATGGCAAATACGCTGTCATGCACGCATGATTTTTTAATACACTCAGGTATTTAAGGTCTGTTACCGGGACTGACAATCTATTACTTAAATGTTGCTCTAGCAGATGTATTGTTAACATGTATTTTTAAATCCCTTTTTCCCCAACATGCCAGGAGTTTACCTAATAAGCATGATCATAATAAGTCACCACAATTCAAACAATTCCTGTGTTTGGAATTGTGACACAGATTAAATACCTTTATAGATGCCATTCGTACTCTGCCATGTATCAAATAATATGAATATGTTGTGCACGGTGTCACAGTCAATGAATGGGTTTACTGTGTTGCCAGGTGTACGCCTATTTCCAAGGCACAATTCATTTTTTCCCTAATCCACTTTCCAAATATGCTAAAAAAGATGAGAAAAACAAGAAATGTATAATATATCTGTTTTTCCCTTTGTGTTTGTGTCCAACTGAGCTTGGATGTGATCCAACTATTATTCCACTCAAGCCTATTGAAACCATAGATTGAATGCTCTCTTCCGAGAGATAATTTGCATCCTCCAATTAGCTTTTGTTTGCTCTCTTTTGGCACCGGGTCCCCTCTCCCACAAGGCAACAGCAATTATGTGAGAGTGATAGGGCCCCTAGGAATGCTGGGCAACAACTCCCTGGGTGAGAGAGGGAGCTGTTGACTTGACCAGTGAGAGTGAGACATGTTTATCAGGATGGAATAATATGGAAGGGAATAATTGGTTTAGAAATCTTTCCAGCAGAGATAATAACCCACAGTCAGATTTTGGCTCTTACTGTAAATCAGTTTCCTACTTCGCTTGAAAACATTCAGAATAATTATTCCTAAAAATTATATTATCTTACAGCTCATGTCTGTTTTTTGGACCTTTGCACCCTTTACAAACAATTACAATTGTATAAGGGTCCTAACAGGTTTCAGAAAGAATGAATTGCCATTAACACATTTGTGTTGCCTATGAACTGAAACTTATCACAAACCTGTGTTGCTTGATACCTTTAGAGTGATATTTTTAGTGTAGTGTGTAGTGTGTAGTGTAGTGTGTGGCAGTAACTGGATTTAAACTTCACCGATTCATTCATGTTTTTTTATTGGTTTGTTTGTTTATTTATTTGTTTTCATCTTTTTAACCCCAATTACAATAATTTGCTGATACGATGTCCTTCAAATGTTTTCCAGCGTATCGGACTAGGCCAATTGATTTTCATTAACATACCCAACATGAATAAAGTTGTACTACAGAACGTTGACAACGCTGTCGACACGTCCTTTAGACTTGGGCCTAGTAGCGTAACTTCCGAAATCCAAACTACTTCTGCCAATTGCTAATGGTCATCGGCTACTCAAACTATTTTTGGCATTAGTCCTACAACTGTGTTACAATTGTTTGGCACCATAAGACTAGAGTCTGTGAGTGCATTCGTTCAGTTGTTTTCTAATTCAAAGCTTCCTGGCGAGTTTAAACCTCCAAGGTAACCTCCTTTCATTTCATCTTGCTATTTAACATGTCTGTCATATTAAACACAGGCAGTAAATCCAGACCGACAGACAGAGGGAATTATATTGATTGTACTATTTCGAGCACTTAGTACTGTAGGTATTGGCACTGGCGGACCTTTTCCATCATGCCTCCAAATAGGCCTCTCTCACGGCATTCAAGTAAATCAGCGTTGCTCTCAGATACATTAGTAATAACATTGCACGCATACAGGCGGGAGGACAGCGGTAGATTGGGTATTGTAGCTTTCGACGAGACATATGTTATTGGAAAGAGAATGCAAAGTTTGTGGTCAAGCAACAATTGTAGATTTTCTCTTGAGAACAGAGAGACCTGCATTTATTGACATGAAATTATTTCTCAGTGTTAAGTTATCTGGAGCAAATTATTACATGTACAGATCAGCAGAGTTAAGTAGCCCTGTATCACACCAGTTTTTTTAAGGATGATGTGATCTGTTTTCAAGCATTTATTCATTTTATTGTTTTATGTTTCCTTTTTTTATTATCCGGCTATTTGCCACAGAAGAGAAGTGTTAAATGTCTAAATGTTGAAATCATATTACACCTTAAAACACTGTTTTAGAAAACGTAGAATTTAGGTATTCACTTGTTCTGAATATCCATGCTCTTCTGTGTTAAATGAGAATGACAGACCTTGATGGCTGGTGATCTCTCAGCACATACTGTCCATATTCATGAGATATATCTCCTCAAAGAGGAGACAGAACTTCAGATACGATCAAATGTCCTCAGATTTTAAGGTTTTCTTGTAAGATTTGAACTCTACATATTGCAAATCTCTATCTTGTAATTAAAATATCATTATTGGAATTAAAACTTTTGCTTTTTGTCTTAATTTTGTCAGAATTCAGTATAAACTGTGATTCTTTTTTAAATTGCTGTCAAAAGTAATCTGAAAGTATTGTGCGATCATTATTATTTTTTGGAAATAGATCACATAAGTAACAGATATTTCTTGAATACCATCTATGCCAAATATGTGGTATTCAGTATCTGTCACTGGCCCAACACTACAGATCAGACAGGGATAGCACTATCCCTACATCATATTGTGGAAACTTAATTTATTAAGAGCCTTATTAGTGATAATAACTGTTGGAGCTCAAACATGGTACAATCACAACCGTCAACAGTTTTCTCAGTCACTATGTCAGTGTCACCTGCTTGAGTCAGAGCCGGAGGGGTTTCATGTATCACACTCCTTCTGGTCGTGAGAGAGACGGTCAGGCTTGGGGATGGAAGCGGGACTGAAGGTCACCCTGGCTGAGATGAGATCTGAACAATGACAGGATTATCCCGACGTACCGTCCTGCACACTAACCCAGATCTAATCTGAGTACCTCATACACTCAGACCCAGACTTGCCTTAATGCAACGGCACAGATAAATGCTAGTTGTGCTTTTAACAAATTAGTTATTCATCATAAAAACTCTGTGATATCTACAGTATACTCAATATCTTTCATGAAATATTGAGTTTGTGGTTTTTTTTATATATTAAAAAAAAATCCTAAATCTAGCATTTGAAAGAAAGCATCTACCGTTTGCAAATTCCATCACAGACAGCACTTCATCCAGTCCGCCCCACATTGATGTTTCTGGGTCGTACTGTAATGAATGATGCTTGGAAGGATTATGGATGTGGCCTCTTTCCCAGGTTTACACACAGGGAGTACTTTTCTGACTGGCAGTTGCAAGCACCAGGGGAGAGCATGAAGTGTCAGGTATCATCCGTAAATCACACTGCGTAATTCCTTAATTTTTAAAGTCAGGATTTAGTGGAACCCACTGCGCTGTTGTTTGTAGGTGCCTGCGGGCTATCACCGGTGCTGCAGAGAGAAGGCCCTGGGGGAGGGGAAGGACAGATGGGACTGACACATGGTCCCTGTCAACGTCCTCCCTCCCTCCTCCCCTACGGATTCTGCCTAATCTGCCCGAGTAGAGTGGGACGCTGGGGGAGGGCATTGGGCATTCACCACCACCTCTCCCTCTATTCTGGCAGTGCCCGATACAGCCGCAGAGCCAAACCACACAGGATATGGGCTAAAAAACAAAAAAACAAGATTCCCCAGTGAAGTTGGACTAGAAATTGCACCAGTTGGATTGTTGTTCATGCTGAGATTCCCATTTGCAGGGACTGTAGTTGGACCAGCCTTACTCGTAATCCATCCGACTGCATGAGGAACACTGGATCAATCCTCCGGACTGAGCTGTTGCATCTGGGGTTGTCGGCATAGCAGGCTGGGTTTTTTTTCCACCATTACTAAGTCCTGTTATTGAAAAAAGTTTGATTACAGAAGTTCTACTGCCATCACTTTGAGGTGGTGAAAATGGCATGTTTACAGGTACTTTGGTAAAAACACTTTTTGTGCTAAAAGTTCTTGGACAAATGTAGTGGTGTGGTTGGCACGGAGAAAGCGGTTACAGAGCCACAATGTCGTCCAGTCAGGGGATGAACCAGAGTGGGGCATACAACTACTTCCTCAACATGGTGGCCTATCAGGTGAGACAACAGGAATGTTTTCAATGGGATGTCATGCAGTGTATTCCTGTTTCTTACTTTCAGGATCAGTCATGACCACCTCTCAGTGGTCTGTGTATCTGTAAAAAACTGAATTTCAATTATCAACGGTATTGCATGAGTTATTTTGTTTTGTAGTCCCATGCATTGACCTTTACAACGAGTGCTATAGATTAAGGTATATTTATATTTATGGCACACGTTATGCCAAACAACATTGTCTTAATTCCAGAACAGCATGTCTAATAATCACTTTAAGGAAGAATCAGTAACTACAGTATATTGTGATGGGGATGAAATGGGAGGAAAAACATGAAACATCTTCAAAATAATCTGAAATGTTTCTTCTATAGTTATTGACATTGTGAGTATACAATCTACTGTAATGGTCACCTGTATGTTGGCATACCTACTCATGTTTCTTTTAGGGCAAGCCCACAGAATTTAGGAATGATCATTCAGTCTGTTTTTCGCATGAAGGTGATCAGTCTGCATTTTTGACTAATTAGCTCTCAGAAAGCCAGATAAAGGATATACAGTATACTGAATGAACTTGAATTTGTTTTATCTGTACATAACTGATATGCCTTATTTGTGGATGGAAAGCTTTTACTCATAAAATGTTGATTTCTGCTTTATTTTGTAGGATTGTGTGAGTTTAGTGCCAGAAAAATTCTGTATATCCCCTCGGCCCCATCACCTCTGTTCTTTCTTATCATTGGCAGAAAACAGTATATTTATAGATTCAAAGTCATCACCTCAATAACATGATAGAACGAGTTTAAGGCCCTACAGTGCAATGATCAGTGTATCTCAATAAAATAAAATAGATAATAACTGAGCTTAGAGATGTAGCATAGAGTAAAAATGATAGCTGCATTAATACTATTTTCTTCAGATCCAACATTTTCTAAATATTCTATTGCTTTTACCATACTGACTGACTGAATAACAGTCTGTTACTATAGACATGTATTTTAAGCTTAAAATAAATCTCAGGAGAATGTTCTAAAGCAGTTCTTGAGCAGCAGTTATGCTTGGTTGGCACACCATATAAAATAGTCTAAAAGCAGAATGTGACTCACTGAGAATGGTATGTATTTAATGTATATAACGTATTTTGTATTTGTATAATGTATTATATGCATTAGAACGTATTTTAGTGTAATTTGAGGCCTGCTGGTTTCATTTTAGTTATTCCACTGAACCACAGAGAAACCAAGACCAAGACTGTGATAAAACTTATATTTTCCTTACTACCTAATAAAAACAAACATTTCTCTCTGTATTGTCACTCCCCATACCAGATAAACATTGAAAGCCAGGCACCAACAATCAATTTAAACTATGATCCTTGTTACTAGATATGAGTCTTCGAACAGCTACTTATTTTACAATATATGATTTCGCTGCATTAATCCTGTATTAACAGCTATGAGCTTGGCTAGAAGGCAGAAAGGCAGAGACATGATCTGTGCAGCCTGAAGGGTCCTCTTTGGCCGCAGGCACTAACACAATAAAAACCCAGACTTTTTTACATCACTTAATCATTTCCTTCACTATCATCTGTTACCAAACTGCAAAGCAGATTCAGTTCTAATCTAGATTTAGATTCAGGTGAATTGCATTTACCTGTGAAGGGTATGAAGCCATCAGTAGAGTCAGGCAATCAATAGGCTGCAATGTGAAGAGCGCAATAACAAGATTAAACAAACTGTTAAGTGTTAATACCACAAGTCCAACAGTGTGTAGAAAGTAAATAACACACAAAATGCGTAGTAAGAAAGTACAAAAGAATGACAATGCACAAAAGCTTTCCCTTTAGTTTACCATTGCTTATACAAACTACCGGTCGTGTATAGGAAATATAGTTTCCACTGTGATTTTTGGCAAAAAAATATAACAAAATACTCGAATACATCTTAAGTGTATCTGTTTTAAGTTTATGTTAAGTTTATCTGTTAATAAAGTTTTAGATTGACAAAGAATATGTTACATTACGCTTTAGTTTGGGAATTTGGGTTAAGGGTAGTATCCTTAAATCTTTAGACCCCACGGATAACCTCCTTTAAAGGCTTCAAAAAGCAGCTAAAGAGGCATTGGTCTAGTTTAAGGGAGTCCTCATCAGTATTTAACCTAGTTCAAGTCTTGCATTTTGAATAAACTTGCCAGTAATCTTGCATTGGAAAATGACTTTTACACTCATTTAAAGAATATGTTTTGAGTCAGAGGGGTTCGCTTTGAGTTTTTATCTCAAACTCTTCCTAAACCTACTTTATGGAGACTGCATGCATCTGTGTTGATATGAGCACTTGCTAGATGCAGATAATGAAATAGCACAAAAAGCTGTTTTCTGACACTTGAGTTTTACCTTATTACCGTACATACATTTGATTAACAACATCTGGATTTGGCAAATTCATAAATTTGTAAATTCATAGATGCCAGCAATAAAGTACATGGGACCGGCTTCCATCCTGCAATCTGAGGAATGGATGTCATGCCAGGTGAATGGCTTCACCATTTTGGCTTAGTCACCAATGGGTCATTAAGTTCAGTACTGGACAGGAGGCAATTGGCTCATGTCCAGTCTACCACAGTCATGGCTTATCAGAGTCAGGCCAGACAGATGTTTGGGGCTCAGTAGATTAATCTTCTAACACCCAATCCCATTCCTTCTTTCTCCTTCTCTCTTCCCACCTCTGAAACATCCAACTCCTCTTCATCCAGACACTGGGCCTTCTCAGTGGGTTGTTTGACATTCACTGTTGTACAGACACAGGTTTGAGAGAAAAGCCTCCCCAGGTTTCTCTCTCTACTTCGGGACCACGTCTTGCACATTCTGGTCCTGGGTATTATGCCGGGCATGGGCTGTTGTGCTAATTGTCATGTCATTCACTGTGCTATCACCCCCTTGCTCTCCACAGATATGCTGCTGTTGCGGGCCGGCCCCGTGCTCGCTGTGCTGTTCCTTCTGCCCACCGGTGAAGTCCTCGTCCAGCACACGGGTCATGTACACCCTGTTCCACATCATGGCCTGCGCTGTGTCATGCCTCATGCTCTCGCGCACCGTCTCTGAGCTTGTCAGGGAAAATGTAAGTTCTGAGTCCGATTTAAAGCGAGGCGATTCGAAGTGGTGACACATTTGTGCTTGCTGTGAGGCCTTGCACAAATCCTTGTTTGTGTAAGTGAATGTAACAATGTGATGCAGATCGGTGTTCTGAGGATGTGTGATTTATTTTGCCGAGACTGCCATTTCATCATGCAAAGCACCTGGGGAGTGGAACCTGTAGACCAGAGGTCCTGCGTCTCTGAAACCGTCTTTCACTTCGTAACTTGTGAATTCTATGATTATTTGCACCTGAGGGAGTGCTGTTTGTTAAAGGATAGAGTTGCCATTTTTCAACCCACACGTTGGGTCCCATCAAATAACTATTCATGCTGCTAACTTTTTACTATTGAGAACATCCTGCTCTGAGTGAAGCTTCTCATTGTGCTTAAAGCCTTTAAAAACATGTTAAATCTCATTAAAATAAATTAAAATAAATTAAAAATTTAAATCTCACAATATTGTCGGACAGTCTTTATATGTTATACCAGAAAAAAAGATTGGTCGCAAAAATGATTACGAAAATTGCATCCCATCCTGCTGTAGCCAACGTTATGCTTTGGATGTACTGCAGCAATTTCAAAAAGTAGTTGTAAATAAAATGTGATATTTTAATATATTACTGTTATTACTGATTAGATGACTGATTATATTATATATTACTGTTATTCAAAATATGTTACGAAATACGCTTAAACACGTATGACTATATTGCAAGTTTCCCATCTTCATAAAGGAGATATACCATAGGTTGTGCTACGAATAGTTATAAATGATGGGAATCTACATTTTAATAACACCTGCTTTGAAAAATAGTGAACCTATGCTTGAAGTCATATTCAGTAACTGTCCAGTTAATCCATGTGCCCAGGATAATCTCCAGACCTTGTGGCTGCTCTGAATTAATGAATGAATGTTTGCGTGACTTCCAGGTGCCTTTCTTCAACATGGTGTGTGACCAGGCGCACGGCGGGGGACACTGTGAGATGCTGGTGGGCTACTCAGCGGTTTACAGAGTGTGCTTCGGAACAGCCTGCTTCTATCTGATGATGGCGCTCTTCCTCATCGATGTGAAATCCAGCCAGGACTTCAGGGCACTCATACACAATGGGTCAGTGTGGCACAAATTCATTCATTGGGAGGTGATAAGAAATTGGTTTAAGTTGAGGTTAACGGGGTTCTCCCGTCTACAGAAATGCACAAAGATAGCACAGGTGCCATTTTTATTATTGGTAAATTATCACATTTAATAATGTGTATTATTTTAATGGCCAGCAGCATGCAGTGTATTGTATACAATACACTATCAATGATAACACATTTTGGAGCATGAGTCAATCATAACCTGATCAAAATAAGACCATAATTCCAAACGGAATCCAACTTGAGCTCTATCTCTTCTAAAAGCTAGTTGAAATGTTGATTCAGTTGATTTGTTCTGCAGTGTGTTTTGAAACGTGGTCCACTTATTTATTTTCACAGGAAATAATCAGTGTCAGGAAAGGTACTGAGTAAATCAACAGAGAAAAGAGGCTGTAATTCCACTGCATACAGTATACAGTGATTTCAAATTTGACAAATTTGATATCATCATTATTGCATATTTCTATTATTTTCCAGGGCAACTAAATTATATAAATAATAACTGTACAGTCATATATCTAATGTGTGAAATGTAAGGGCTGTTACTAAGGACACTCAATCTGCTATGCAATCAGTCTCTAGTGCTGTACTCTTTTGCTGAGCCTCAACCACTCTATAGTTACTCTATAGAGCTACTCTATAGAGTAGAAATAGACTATACTCTATTTCCTAGAATAACATACTATTACATTGACAAGACTACTTAGTCTATTCTCTGGAAAAGTCTTTAAAAAGCAGCTTTTACGAATACTTTAAAAGACTTGACTCTATGCTAATTGAGAGAAAGCGATTTCACTCCCCTCACCTGACCCGACTCGGTCTATTTTAAGATCCTTGTTTGTCACACTTTCCATTGCCACAGTGAGGGATTAGGATTTGACAGGCTGGATTGCTGGCCCTCATTGGCATAAATCTGCTCATAAGAGTCTTATAAAGGCCAGGGTGAAAGGTCCAGGTCGGTGGCAAAGGCTACTCATCCAGCGGTCAGTCTAGTCAGATAGTTGTTGGTGTTGGGTTTGGGGGTGAATGGTGTGTGGCTCATGGGGGAAAGAAAAACAACTTTCCTACATTTTATGCTTCACCTTGAAATTAATAGATTCAAAATACTTAACTGGGTGCCGCTCTGACGACTCACATCTCGCCGTGACGAGTGATTGTGGCGTCGGTACAATTAAAAGAAAGAATCCTCTGGTTTGCTCTGGAGAGGTCGGTCAGACAAGGGGAGATGTCATTTGATGAGCACTGCCTTAAACAGGGTTCACAGGCTGGCGGATAACAGCGTCCTCGTCCTCCATTAAAAAGATCTGCTTGTGCCATCGGGGGGGCAGTGTAGATTAAACTGTCAAAAGAACAAATTAGAGAACTCATTTGTTCCCTACTATTGATACTGGGACATTAGTGGGGCTTATGTTAAGTCCAAATCCAAATGTACAAACAAAGTACACACACACACACACGCACACACACACGCACACACACACACACACACAAGCATATAAAAACACTACACTCTGACTATGAGGGAATAATGACAATGTGGCAGTAACTTAGACATTGTAACTCATGACTATGATGGAAGTCCACGCTGCATTATGTGGATGGAGATTATGTTGTTTCTTGTACTATATACATTGTATGCAATGTTCTTTTTATCATTTTGTGTATATGCTGTTCTGACACTGATCAATTTTCAGTCTTAACCTTGATACATTTAGATTTTTAAAGAACAAAATATCAACTGCTTAACGTATTGTATTTCAATGTGGTGTAACGTGCAGACCAGATGATGCAGAGGTTGATGTTTCCTCTGTTTAAATGCAGGTTCTGGTTCCTGAAGTTCATCACCTTGCTTGGGATGTGCACCGCTGCCTTCTTCATCCCAACAGAGTCCTTCCTGCATGGTGAGCAGCGGGGTATCAGCACAACTCAGTCTGTGGGCTCAGACAGCGCTCGGGAATGAGTGCTGACTAAAAATCCATATAATGAATGGTGTTGCAGCAGCTCCTCTGTGGAATCCTGCTAGAGGGCAGTGTAAACTCAATAATGAAAGCACGCAGGGGACTGATGCCCCAGCAATGAATTATTGCACCATAAATCTCTCTGGCTGGATTTCAGTTTGTTTGGGAACAGTGATTCTCATTGTTATACAAGCCTGACATCGTATCCACTATGATTTACAAGTCTTTGTCTCCTCTGAACCCCAACCACCACCACCACCACACTCTATCTCATGCTCTTGTACCTTGTTGAAGTACACATATGCATATTGGAGAGTAAGATTGATACCACTGTTTTTTGACAAACTTCTTTCTTTTGTTTTCTCACCCACCCTCCTGCGGCAGCTTGGCATTACGTAGGTGTAGTGGGAGGATTTGCCTTCATTCTCATCCAACTCATCCTTATCACAGCTTTTGCACACACCTGGAACAAGAACTGGTAAGTGTGTGTGCAGTGTGATTTTGTGTGTGTGTGGAGGGGTGAGGGGTGAGGGTTACAGGGTGGGTGGATAGTAGGGCCTTGAACGAGTGCAGGAGCGGATATGATAGAGTGACAGTGAGTCCCTGAGGCATATACTTCTGTATGTTACTG
>OMKR01044333.1:0-13144 GCA_900302355.1 Cyttopsis rosea | reverse complement strand
CATCACCGCCAACACGCTGGCTTGGCTGGTTTGCTCGGGCGTCTCCATCCTGGCCAACACCTGGGGCATCCTGAGCGTCAGCGCCAAGCAGAAGAAGTGGAAGCCGCTGGAGTTCCTCATCTGCACGCTGGCGGGCACGCACATCCTCAACATGGCCATCCCCATCACCATGTACTGCGTCATCACGCTGCGCCGCCAGCACTCCAGCTACGAGTGGAACGAGGGCTTGTGCAAGGTGTTCGTTTCCACCTTCTACACCCTTACGCTGGTCACCTGCTTCTCTGTCACCTCGCTCTCCTACCACCGCATGTGGATGGTGCGCTGGCCTGTCAACTACAGGTAAGATCCCCTTAACGTCTCGATTGTCAGGCGTCAGCCATAGAAGCCTGCTGCCGCTCGTGGTCTGTGCGGCATAGTTCTGCCTCGGCACCTTAAATCTCACGTTAGAGGTAAAGGCCTCAGTGCAGAGATGTTGTTGTTTTTTAAAGGGGAAGTGTGGTATTTTACAGTAGAACAATGGTTCACAACCTGGGGTCCGGACCCCCCCCCCAGTGGGAGACAAGGATCCAAGATGGGCAATGTGGCCTACATAAAAATGTAGGCCACACGACAGAATCTAATTTCTGTCAAAATAGATTAATTAAAAAAATAGACAAAAATAGATTTACATAGTTACGGGATCATTTACTTTTTTTTAAATAAATGTTATACCATAAATTAAGTTATAAAATTATGTTCTGATTATTGTTCTGATTATGTTATAGATGATGTTATAAACCTATTTTAAAAGATGCCTCTGTTGCATTTTCCTCAGCATTGAAGATGTCAAGTCGCTTTAAGCTGCATTGTCAGTTAAGTAGGCCAATCCAAACCTGGACAGTTAGCTCAGTTAACTCATCAATGTCTGCCATCGCATCATTTATACAGTAAATGACAATTTCTAGGGCCTCGGTCATGTAGGAATTGGCAGTAAATAAAAAATAAAATAGGATGCTTTGAGACTAATATGGCCTATGTTATCTTGTTCTAGTTTTCCGCTCCGTTCCGTTTAATTGCAATTGATCGATCAATTTGCATCACACCATGATTTTTCATATCAAAGTTCTCGAAGGTTGAATCCACTGGTTTCATTGAAATTAAATTAATTTGGCTGCTTAACTGTCTCAGATACCGCCAGAGTGAAGTAGAACCATAAGATGCAGAGGGCTCCTCAGGGCCAATAAAAGAACATTATCTTACATCTCCAGAGTTTGATATGGTTTTATGTAAAACACATATGTTATGCATGTTTTTTTTTGTGGGGTTGGTGGATTTGGGGGCTCAGTTTTTCGTAGCTGTAAGAGCGTCTTAGAAGGAGGTATGGTGTGTTTGAGATTGTCATCAAATAAAGCCATCGCTGAATTGCTTGTCAGGCAGAAAATTCCTCCCTATAGTTGAAAGTGATATCTCCCAATGTCTTCCCACGAAGCTTTGCCAATGCTGCAACATTTCTGAGCAGATTTCCATGACGGACACTGGCAGCCCGTATTTTATGGCACCTTCCCACTCTATTTACCTCCGTTTTGGAGAGCTGACAATCTGTATCGGGACAATCTCTTTGTTACTGATATAGCCATTTGTTAGCCATTTGTTATCCAAGGTGATGCCGTGTATGATGCTGTGGCGTCTGCCAGCTCTGGCCTCTGCATTGAGCACAACTTGGCTCCCCATGAATGAAAATATATTATTTTTGAGGGACAACGTGAGAACAATCAGAGAACCACACCATTTCAGTTTTGTTAACCCCTTCCTAGGGTGCTGTTCACACAAACATATTCTGAACCATATTCATGTTCCTCTTATCTGACTAATTGCACCTTCCCTCTCATGGTGCATTTACATGATTAGTACGAGACTCATTCGTTGTTTTTTTCTGATTTCCACAGTTAGAACTAAAGTGACATTAAAACAGTACTATTGGCAAATATAATATTGAAACACCAAAGAAGAAGTAAAAATTTACTTTGTCAAAGAAATAGAGGCCGGCATTTTAGAACATCTCTCCTCTCAGCAAAGCTGAAAACTCTTACTTTCGGTGCCTTGACTGTTATTCGTGTCTATGCAGATCTCTACTCCATTTTCTGGTCATCAAGCACAGAACAATCATTTGCAGCTCAATGCATTTCTAGAGCAGAAATCACAGCAAATATCAGCTCCGCCACGTAAAGTAGTGCAGAGAGCATAGAGTGCAATTCCTTTTTTTATGAAACTGTTAAGCACATTTTTTAGTTACAGTAGTTAGTACCTCAGGATCAAGATCAGCGAGGGAATTTCTTTAAACTTGAATGATTTGTACAGTAAGAGTAAATATGTTGTAAATGTGTAATTTTAGTTTGTTAAAAGTATAAACAGTTAAACAGTATTATTATTATTATTATTATTATTATTATTATTATTATAATAATTTAAAAAAATTATAATTGTATTATTATTATTTTATTTATTTATTTATTTGTTTGTTTGTTTGTTTGTTTGTTTGTTTGTTTGTTTGTTTGTTTGTTTATATATATATATATTTTTTTTTTTAAGTAGTTCATGGAATTTAACTCAGGATTTACTTCATAAAAAAAGAAAAGAAAATTAATGTAAATAAAGTACTGTTCTTGGCTGGGTCCAGACCTTTGAATCCGCCCACTCCACCGAGTTGACTGAAGATGGAAACGGGGTGTAACGAGTTGACAATTCTGTCTGATATCAGGCAAGTACTGTTCAGGAACTGCATTGAAGTCAAGGTAAAAGAATGAAAAACATGAAACGATACCCCGCCCGAGGCCTCGCAAGTCAGCCCCAAAGGCGGATACGCAGCTTAGAGTCTTCCTTCCAGGACAGTTCCTCTGCACCACTTAGTAAATCCAGCTTTCAAGCATTGTTGTTGCCCTACAAGCACAGCCAGCTGTCCAAGATAAACTTATCGGGTAGAGACCCAAAAATGATCCCAATGATCACGTTAAACTTGGTGGGCTCGGTTGTGTGACGATGATAATGCTTCAGTGACTCCTCGGATATGATTGCATGGTTCACGCCGGATCCAGGGTCGAGTTTTCCCATGATGCATTATTGATGAACGGCACTTGATTCAGACGGTTGCAGACGAAATTCATTGCTCTCATTCTGAAATATTGAAATTATGGAAATGTCAAAATTGTCAGGTTTTGAATTTTTTAGAACGGTCGATAGTACATCGTAACAAGGGCAAGATTGAAAAGAATATGATAATTTAATTACAACAATTATCGTACACGTGGCAACACTGTTAACCTATGAATCCGTCCTCCGGTTATCTATCCATATTTGTGCAGCTGTGACATGCTGGCTCGTGCCCAAACAAATGAGAGAATGCAGTTTTTCACTCGGCACTTTCTTTTAAATCTATTTCGCCTCTTGTCAAACTCTCAAACCATATTATTTATCATCTCTCGTCTATTAACCCCAGACTCTTTTTTTTCAAAGATGATTTTCAGTCGGCGTGGTAGTGCGATAGCTCAGGTGATGAGGCCTATAATTGCTATTCCCCTTTCAACTGAATGGTTCCACATTGGCCCCATTAAACCAGCATGACTGCTTATTCCTGCTGATGCTAACGCAAACCGAAGGCCTGAATTATGAATTCCAACCTTGTACTTCGGCATCTGTTCTCATCAGCCTGTGCGCCTGTGCGATCTCACAGGAGCTTTTCTACTTGCGCTGCTCTCGCTTTCTCTCTGACTGGTAATAGATTCAAGCAGCTTCATGACGTGAACTCTCCTTCGCAAGCACCTCAGGCAAAATGAGGATAAGGCTGGCGTTATTACTTGCAGCGACAACAAGACCTACTTCTCTTCGCAACAAAGCCAGGGTTGAAAATGTACATAGGGGCTATTGCTGCCGCCGTTGTCTTATTCCTACTGCGGGGGTCTGTGCGGCTTAACACCTTTTAGATTATGAAATGGAATTGTGGGTTATTTCTTTTATTTTTAAGCGGATATTAATATCTGCATCACGCAAGGGCCTCCACAGAGAATGTAAATGCAGGGCAGAGGAGGCTGGTTCTCTTCGGGGCGACTGCGTGGGCGTCCTTTCAAAACTACTCCAGGACAACTGACACTGAACACAGAGCACGTTATCCCAACTGCTTAAGGGGAAGTGGACCCCAGAATCCCGTCCATATGTCCCATGATATCATACCTTCTTTTTTATGTGGGTCACGCTATACATACCGCATCGACTCGAGGAATAAGGACAGAGTCGCTTCAGAGAAGTCGATTCACTCCGGCGCCATCTCGGTAGCGGCCGCCGGGCAGTAGGACTGTGACTAACAAGACGAGACTCCTATCTCTTTGTACAGAGAGTTGTCTATGTCGAAACTTCGGAGACACTTTTTACCGTCGTTCCACTTGCCGATCGCTGTACGTGTGCTTCAGAAACAGCGAGATTCCCGACGTTCCAAGACATTCCAGTGTGAAGTTGAATAACAGAAAGACAAGGTGACTAGACACCGTGACGCTCTTGGTCTGTCGTCTTTACGACCGAAAAGCTACGCAAGAGGACAATTAAATTTTAATATTAGATGAAGCGCACTAGTGTACACACTACAAGATAATGAAGCTGAGGCCCGATTCCCCCCTTCCTCCCAATCGTGAGCAAAGTCCAGATTTCTTGACGATGTATGATTCTACACAAGATTCGGACTCTGGTTGTTGGTGAATGTGATCTGTTAGTGTGTGGTGCTGTTTGGGCAAATCGTTGCTCTCCACACACTATAGGAACAAAACTTCAGTTTATTATCATGATGTCGTTATGTGTGGAGGTGTCTCACATTTTCAACATCTGTTAAGATTTTAAAAATCTTGTAGTGTGGGCCAGGCATTAGATGCAATCATCAATCATCTCGCTTTGAATTCAATATAAATGTAAACCCATTATAAATAATTTGCAATTTTGGATTCTACCGTTCTTGAAATAATATGTTGTTTGCGCTGTTTGTGCTGTTTGCGCTGTCCAAGGCAGAGTCCTTCAGAATATGGACTTGAACATGGAGTCATCCAGACTCAAGTACTACAGCTCTGTTACAAGACAAATTGCAATCACTTCAAGCGCTGATGACTGAGACAATAATACAACTTGGCCATTGAGTAGATTGCATCCATCCTCCAAGATGAGGGGAATGAATCCCCCCCGGTGCTCCCTGAAAGTCCTTATGTTGCCATTGATGACACCTTGAGGGTTTAACGCCACTTAAGGTGCAAATGTTGCAACAAACTGTTGTAATCTTTTGGTGAAATCTTGAAATCTTGAGAATGAGAACCCCACTCGCAGCGTGCCGTATTTTTAGACCTACTGTATAACGGCTGTTGGTAACCTAGCAAGTGCCACACAGCCACGAGGCACAAACACTTGAGCAAATTGCTTGGCTGTAACAATTACTCGGAGGTGAGAGGAAATAGAAATGCCTTTGCTCTGAAATAGACCTAGATGACAAACAGACCAGAGCGAGTGACGCGAAAAGCAATCTTTTGCCTTCAATGAGTCATCGATCTGCCTCTCCTTTTAGTCGCAGTTTATTTGAATAATGAAACTTTTGAGACGGTTCGGATATTCGGATATTCCTATTGATTTCTCTTTGGTCTTTAGCTTTTGTTTTTCAACCAATTGTATCCCAAGCAGAGTGATGCATTTTAAAAAGGACTAAAGTGACTAATTTCCTGTCTCAAATTGCCTGAGTGGAGTTCCTATTAGTGACTATTTTCTGTCTTTGGACTTCCTTTACCTATAAATTCTGAAAACAGCGTCAAATTCACGTTTTCTTTTTTCCCTTCATGTTTAATTGGTCAATTGCAAAAAACAGTTTATATTACGACAGTCTTCTGGTTGAGATTGTTAATTTAAAAGTGCTGAAACGTTTAATTTACAAAACCTCCCATGGTATATACTTTGCCAATCCATGAGTTTTAAGTGATAAACACACAGCCATTGCAATCATTCGTGACAGCATGCAATTGGGTTCTTTGTATTTCTTCATTAATCAGTTGGAACGGTCTTTGCATGTTCATAATCAGTTGTTAATTTGCTGTTAATGAGGTTTGACGCTATTCTAAGTAGAAGCCTCCATCGTGAATTTGTCCCAATGAGTCTATGGAACATTTTTGGACTTCCTCAGAAATCATAATCAATCTTATAGCCACCATTTGGTCAAAGTGCAAAGTCTGTCTCAGCTGGAAACTGTACATCACCGTGGCTTCAGTTTTGGGATGGGCCGCTGTCGCTTTTCTATTCCAGAAACGTCAACTTCCATCCAATACCGTGTACCAATCCGATCCCTTGCTTTCACCGAACAGTGTAGACTTAGACGGTTCGTTTGGGTTCACAGGGAAGTCTAAAGTCTCTTTTCTTTAATTTCTTACATCTTTCTGTAATATATTTAGTAGCTTGCTTAACTAACATCCTTCCCCTCCCTTGGTCTTTTGTTTACACACTTCTTTTCTTACATCTTTTTTTAATAGTCGTTATTAAATACTTGTGTTTTGCTTTGTTTGTTCTTATTTCTGCCATGAAAAGCATCTTGGAGTACTTAAAAAAGTGCAATACATGTTTGAGGTAATATTATTATTATGGATCATCGTATCAGATTTTTGTATTTATCATATTAATATAAATATAATAGTAATAGTAATAATTAATATTAGAATTTAGCATTTTTAACCTATACACCATAACAATAGTATAGTATACATAGTATCGCATATTTAGATCTATATTTGTATATCTTAAATATTTGATTATTTCTGTTTTGTATGTTTGGCTATTTGTATATATTTGACATTTTAATTTTATTATAAATTTTTTATCCTATTTTATTATTATTTTTTTCTCCTTTTCTTCACAGACTGTTAAGCTTTTTATTTTTTAATGCTTATGGTCTGTGCTGAAGTGCACCAAACCTCACCAGAAGAAATCCCTCGTATATGTAAATGTACCTGGCGAAAATAAACCCATTCTGATCCTGATTCATTCTGATGCTGATATTCTCTGATGCAACCTATTTTTGATATCCGTCGCAGCCTCAGCTCCTTTCCTCTGCCTCTGTTCCCAGGCTGAGCAACACCAAGAAGCAGGCCGTGCACACGGTGATGGGCATCTGGATGGTCTCCTTCATCCTGTCCACGCTGCCCGCTGTGGGCTGGCACGACACCATCGACCGCTTCTACACCTCCGACTGCCGCTTCATTGTGACGGAGATCGGCCTGGGCTTCGGCGTCTGCTTCCTGCTTCTGATCGGCGGCAGCGTCGTCATGGGCGTCATCTGCATCGGCATCGCCCTCTTCCAGACCTTCTCCATCCAGGCGGGCCACAACGCGGACAAGAACAAGTTCAACGTGCCCACCATCGTGGTGGAGGATGCCCAGGGGAAGCGCAGGTCATCCATCGACGGCTCGGAGCCCCTCAAGACATCGCTGCAGATCACCTACCTGATCAGCGGCATCGTCTTCATCTACGACTTCCTGACCGGCTTCCCCATCCTGGTGAGATCTCTTTGTTTGTTGCAGTTTACACAGCCTCAGTAGACCTTCACATGATATCCAATTTTGTAATTAAACATCCCTGTGTTAGAGTAGTGGAACCCGAGGATGTGGACAGTGTTCCCATTATCTGTAATATTTGTATACAGAGCATTCACAACCTCAAAGTATGTGTATGCGCTCAGTCTTTGTTTTCATGGATGGGCTTCCATAGATATAGTGCAACATAAAGGCAGATATGGAGGAATACTGAGCATAAATTCACAATATTGTGTATTGCTGCTGTTCCAAGGTGACATGAAACGATAGAGCTGTTAGGGCCCTGCAATCTTCATTGCATTTCTTTCTCTCACACACACACACACACACACACACAGAAAGAGTCACACACAGTCAAACAAGGACATACGCACGTACACACTCTTCATGTGTGATATGTCACATCAGCCCTCTGTTTACTCAAGAATGTACTGGTACTGTACGTCCCCTTCGCTTTGGAAGGTTTAAAGAACCTGTCATGTGATTTTAGCCTGGAGTGACAAATGAATACAACGGCCAGTCTCCTGTTCCCTTTCCCACAATGCCTTGTCCTGGCCTGTCACTTAGCTACGCCGCCAGTGGCAGAGGGGTGAAGCGGTGTGTTTGCTTAAATGTTCCTGTTCATGTAGAGCACATTGTTGCTAGAACCACGGTGAAGGTGGTCTTTGTTTCTGACCTTGGCATTGCTCACTTCATTTTCTAAGGGCCTGGACTCAGGCAAAAAGATGAGTGTGTGTGTGTGTGTGTGTGTGTGTGTGTGTGTGTGTGTGTGTGTAAGTAACGTTAGACTGGACAAAGCATGTATGTTGTAGGTAATAGTGAAAAGGAGGACACAATACGCCCCCTACTGATCATCTTACAGTGCTGCTTTATTATTGAAATCAACTTAAACAATTTTTCACATCTCAAGCTATAAGTAGGTCACTGTAAGTGGGCGTGCACACGTTTCAGGGTATGTGTGTGTGTGTGTGTGTGTGTGTTTGTGTGTGTGTGTGTGTGTGTGTGCGTGTGTTTGTGTGTGTGTGTGTGTGTGTGTGTATCTTGTTGCTGCTCCACTGCCCTTCACCATGCACTGCTTCCAAACATCACATTAAGGTCAGGGTGTGTGTGTGGGTGTGTGTCGGTGTGGGTGTGTGTGTGTGTGTGTGTGTGTGTCGCTGGATTCTGTCCTTGTTCTGTTTCCCAGTGAATACACAGGAATCTCTCACAGAATACACAGATCTGTCTTTACTGAGGGAGACTGGTAGCCAGGATGCAGTTTATTTTTTAAACGTATATAGCATTCATGAATTACAAAGAGATTTTAAACTCTGCTGTATCCCTGCTGTTTGAAGGTGTGTTTGGTGGGTTTCTAACATTTAAAAAATTTCAACTGAAGTGGTATTTCAAAGCAGAACAGCCAAATAATACATCAAAAGACTTCATTTACATACCTGCACATTGTGCTTTGTGTGGTCAAACCCTCTGCACAGAGCCTGGCATCATCAGACCAATTCGCAAATGCGTATTAGTCTGGAATCTCTCAGTTCATTTTCAATTTACAAGGGGCGTTATCAACGGGTGCAGACTAAAATGTCTCTGGACGCAATTGGATAGACCTACAACCAATCAGAGCAACAAAACGTGTGGAATCTGTTTGAATGGGAGGGGGACCAGACATATCTGCCAGAGCAAATGGAACATGAGCTTGCAGATTTGTCTGGTTCCCAGGCTAATCTGCACCATTATTTACAAGGAAAAGCAGTAACAACGGTGAGGCAGTCATTATAAGACACATTTTAATGAGTGTACTGATGATCAATTTTGTCAACTCAACTAATTATGTGTCAAATTATTATGTTTTTTTTTAGTAGATCTGATTTTTGGGTAGACTGCAGTGAGTGCATTCAGCTCAATGGATTAGACTCTGAGTTGACTGTGTGTTTAAATTAAGATCAAGGTTTTCGGTTATTGCTACTGTTATTATCTGCACAAATTCTGGCTCTTATGTTGAAGAGCTCTCAGGTACGGTCATGTCCTAACGGCGTTCATATACCTGCACACCCGATAGCAGCTGGATTTACTGTTTGATCGTTCAAATGCAGAGAACCATCTATTGTAGACGAAAGGTGCTGACATTCAGGTGGAAGAACCTATTGTGTCATTTGGTGGCTGTGTTTTTCTTTTTTTTAAATCATCACATGTTCACATGTGTGTAAAGGTTCAGCAGTGCACCGTAGAACACCTGAGTCTTTATTTACACAGGATCATTACGGTGGAATGCCTAGGCTCCTTTTCAGGGGAGGGTCTTTGATGTGGTCTTTAAAATGTTGGATTGTTTTCGGATTTTTTTTCTCCCTTTGAAACTAGACGGCTCTTTTGCCAGCAGAGTTGTACTGCGGAATTAGTTCACACCGCTGAGCGTAAACATGCACAGCAACGTTGTTTGGGTTTAATCCTAAATTTATAAGGCCTTGACACTGCAATTTTGTCCAATTTCTGGCCTCTTATGTTTTTTCTTATGTTTGGTGAGCTGAAGACAATTTTCCACCATGGCAGACAAAAGAGATATATTGTATTCTATTATATGTCAAACTGTGCTATGATATGTGACATATGACATATTGTTGGTGAGTGTGAAGGATCATGTTTTATTCTATTATATTAATGTATGTATTTGCAGAGACCTTTAACATTGGCCCAGTAGATCCATGCCTCATTATGTCATGGATTAACTGGTCAACCTGACTTTCCTTCCATGCTGTGCAGTGTGACCTGTGTGCACACCTGCGAACACTTGTATTCATGTACTGTACATGACAGATGCACGTTGCAAACAAGAGATTAGAGATCAGCAGTGTTTGGTGTTGGTTTAGTATAATATATATAAACAGTGTCCACAATTACACTAGTCAATTCCACACCGCATACAGCCACAAAACTGCCACCAGTCATTTGTCCATATCAGTATTTTGATTAAAAACAGCCTTTTAAACAAGAACGTGCCACTTTTCTTTCCCACGCCAAACATGTCGTGGGTGTGTACTGTATTTATCAGGAAGAATAGTAAAGTACAGATGAAATGAGATCATATTTCCTGGGCAGTAACTGAAGCAAAACAATTCTCCCACATCTCTTTATGACCTGGGGTAATGAGCTATTTAAATGCATGGCACACCAAATACACATCCCTCCGCCTCTCATATGGAGCTACACTGAGAAATACAGACCACATGATATTTGTGCCCCTATAATGGATCTGAAGTGAACCCGCCTTTGTAGGGAGATTTCTTTCTAGGTGCTAAAAATACTGTTTCTATTACCGCTGTGAGTCACCTTTTAGGTCTTTGCTTCAAAAAGATATACAAGTAGAAATTGTTTGAACTAGAGACTTTGATGATCACCTATATTTATATTGGCCGTACAACATGGACAATCGAAATCGACAAAAGAAGACACATTCATGATTATATCATGGTCATATTATAACACAAATATGTTCCATAAAAATATATTCAATTGGTTCAGAAAACATGTTTGAGAATCAGAAAATCCGAAGTCTCACTAACTACATCGAAATGGCCAAACCTTTTTCTCAGACAGCTGCGTTGTAAACAACATACAAAACTGTACAAGTTCGCTTTTTCAAGTAAGAATAGTTTGTTTAAGCCACAAAAAAAACTATTTCATTGACGTATGGATCCTAGATTTTAAGACCCTTATCGGGCGATTGTGTCCCCCAGGAGAAGTAATATACATGACAGGAAATATATCTATTCCTCTGCAAAGACATTTTAGTTCTCTAAGAAAACCCATTTTCCCATAAAGGTTCTAGGCCGAATTACAAGTGGCAATACTCCACTCCATAGAGGTGTAGTTCCGTCTGGGGTCTGGGCTCCAAATCTCATTATTCCCGTGGAGTGCACATGATTTTAGCCAGCCATGGCAGAGATTGGCAGGAATGGAGTGGAATATGGGAGTGATGAGCCTGAATCCACCCTCGGATGAAGGAGGTAGAGCCCGCAGGTGCACGCAAGTTTGACGGCTTAAATAAACCGGCCCATTAAGGCACAGGATACATTTGGCGACGTGCGAGTTTCTGCCTGAACTAGCTCGGCAGGCTGCGCTCTATTTGTTGGACAGTTGCTAAAAGTTCAGTCGATAGAGATAGGGGTGTGTGCTGCTGGGTGCATGCATGTATGTAGGGCAGCGAGTGCTGCGGCATGCCATGGCTGCACGTTACTCTGCACTATATGCGATGCCTGGCAGTCTTTCAGATAACATTTGGCTGTCGATTAAGGAAAATCCATACCATGTAGTCTTATCAACTGCATCAAGTCACCCATTGATGGATGCGACCGTGTGGTTGTAATGGAGTTTGTGAGGGAATCAAAGGCACGAGACAGTGAGTTGGAATAATCAATCGGCTTCATGTTGGAACCAAACGCTCCGTTCGTGGCACGGGCAGAACATGGCCGCTAGGCTTTCTCTCACAGTAAATTGTATCAATGGATTTATGCTGAGTGGTAGAAGCGCTTCCCATTCCCTCAGCACGTTCTCATGTAAACAGAAACCGATATGAATATCCCTCCAGATATTTAAGCTGTAGCTACTGGAGGAGCCTGGGCTGGATGCTTGAAGGACAAGGATGTCACTGGGGTCATCAAGTTGGCACCAGCCATTATTAACATATTAATATTTATTATCTTATCATGCTTATTGTCTGCAGAGTTTCTTCATATTTATATTTTTTGTTCTTTTTGGCACAAATATTTCCGCTGTTAAGCCTTCTCCAATTCCATAATAATTTGGTATAGCCAAGAAGGGGTTTTTTAGTGTGAAATAATACTTTACATTACTGTATAATTAAAGATTGGAAAGATTTCCAGATGATAACTGTGACAATCAATTGAAATCGCCCGTCCCAAAAGGAGGGTGACAGAAACGTTACTTTTTGTTTAAATGAAAAAAAATATTTCAACAATTTCTGCCCTCTGACAGTTTGCAGATTAGAAGGTTTTTCCGCCGTGCTCTGCTTCACATTCAGATCTGTGGCAGGACAGTGACATAGTGAGAGCGGTGGGAGCCACGTATTCCAAACACACTCATCTGTGTTTGAGTTCTGATGCCTAGTAATGGATTGTACTTACCTACCTGGAGTTTCCCAACCAGTCTGGGCATCAAAATGGCAATTGCTGGTTTATATCTTGTGGTTTTACTTGGTTTGTGGTGCCATCTGGGTGGCCCAAGCGGTAGCATTTGTTTTTACAGCAGCACCTGTTTTTAAATTGTGTTATTGTGTGAGATCTTTGTTGAGAACTGAGTAACAACGTGCAAACAGGGAACTGTAGCTCAACCCGTGTTAGGGCTCAGCACAGGATTTTGCTGGAACTCATTTAGTTAATTGTTGGATCCTACTTGGAAACTGAGCACAAATACACCATGATGTTTTATTAGAACAAATATAAAAATTCAACTTTTGCTCTTTTAGGAAAATTCTATTTTGGAAAACCCTCTACTGTGCTCTCCACTCATTTGAATACAATTCATGCCGTTTCTTTTCTCTCTTGCTATTTTCACTCATTTCTAAA
>OMKR01044332.1:0-18451 GCA_900302355.1 Cyttopsis rosea | reverse complement strand
CCGGCAGTGTGAAGGATCACTGGGATGAAATCTATTACTTTGTGGAAAATCTAGCTGAAAAATTTAAAAGGTAAGTTATAATTGGAAGTAAATATATTTTGTCTGTTTTTGTTGTTGTTTGTGTTCAGAAAATTCTGCAAATTCGAGCTGGCTCTGAAATTCGAAAAAATATCTAATTCAAATTATCATACGTTTTAAAGGAAACAATTTAACATCAATAATTGGTTGTAAAATTGTAACTGTTGAATGGACAGGTGTATTTACAGTATATATGTAAATCAATGCATATTAATCTATTAAAAAATTGCTCACTTCATCTTATGAATCTATTCTATTAAGACTTTGTCAAGGCAAAAATATCCCATAGTCCTCTGGGACAATGTTAAATGGTAACCCACATATACATCAATCATTCCAATAAACACACACACTATGTCCCAGAAGCAAAGGCAAGCCATATGCTCAGTCACTTAGCGTCCAGGCTCGCATCGTGTATCACCGCAGACAACATGTTGTGGCTTTCTACTCAGCAGCCTTGAAAATGGCATGTGGGGTTCAGAGGTTTTTGTGCTAAAAGTTAGAAAGAATGAGGCTCAGTGCAAAGGATTTTCTTTATTTAATATACTATAATAAGAATAGGTTTTGTATCTGTCAATTTTCGATTAAAATGTTGGTTTCCGTCATTTCTAACTGTTCATAGCAGAACTTCGCCAAACGCTTTGCTATTGACAAATGTACTGCTCTGCTGCAGCTTGCTAGCAGGTCGTGCTATGAACAAGAGTGGTAAGTTTCTCAATAGTAACATGTTCAGCGAAGTTGTTGGTATAATCAGTTATAAATAACGGGATGCAACATTTTAATGAGGTCTGGACATAGCTAACCTTTAACCGCTGACTTCTCTTCCCCGTTTCAATATGCAAATAACCCCGCTATAATATGAGTACCTGACAAATCTGTAGACATCTCTGCAGTCTATGAAAACATATAATCAACGCCTATGAATACTCTAAGTAAAAGTGCAGTGCAGTGTGCTTCAGGGCTGTAGCCAGACTTCTAGGGATTTTTGTTCATAAATAGTTGCCGTTTGTACTCCACATCTGCCTGCTTTCCCATTCAAGGTTGTTCTACATGTTTTTGTTGTTTTCGTGTAGTAGTGCGAGATTCACCAAATTGTGGATGGTTTTGGCCTAAGCCACACAATAGGGCAGCGACAATGTGATTATTATGTTATAAAGTTAACTGCTCAGCCATCCAATTGAATACATCCTCGTTGAACTCGAGACAATTCATGGCTCCCGGCATGCTTTTGGAGTTTTTGAGTCGAACCACATTGCAGTGTATTATGGGAAAACACACAGAAATCGTGGGTGGTATTGTTTTGTCCCCGTTGCTGCTCAAAGGCCACAACAACACCTGGAGCTTTGTATAACAAACGGCTAAGCAATGTCAGTCTTCCAGGATCTGTTTTGTTTTTCATCTAAACAAGTGAAAAGAATAAACTCCCTCAACTCAATAAATTCCTATATATACAAGTCGTATTCTAAGCTTTTGTGTGGGTGTGTTGTTCTAAATTTAAATTTGAGCGATATAAGCAAACATGGAATACTCCACATCTAAGGCCTGTGGTCATCTGTTTCAGCGTCAACACAGACTCTGGTCCTTAAAGCGCTGTCATGCTTAAGCGACACAAGGCCGCCGTCAAAATTTAACCACACATTTTACGCAAATCATTGCGTTCTGTTACAGGGTCTTTGCTGTGTTCTTTTATGGGCTGCTTTCAAAATTTTAGAAAGAGATTTGGGATAGAAAGTTGTATGGTAGCCAGGATTTTATTACTGTATATCTGTGTTTTGTTCCTGTTGGAGCCATAGGACTCAATTTTATGAGAATTGATTTAGAATATAATTATTATTTATATAACCCCCTTATTTATAGTAACCTACAGAATTTATGTTGCCCAGTTATCCCCTTTTTGTATTATTATCCCACCTACTGGGTTATTGTGGAATACCTGGCCACCACACCTGTAACTGGCCAGGTAATTAGTTAGAGGTCACATTAAGACCAATATGGTGGTGAGCCACTCTCTTTACCATGGGCAAGGCGCTATGGAATCGCTCCCTGCATGACCAAAGTCTTTCAAGCGTTTTCATCATTCCACCAAGTAAGAGCGTAACATCAAGTGTCTTAGTAAATCAACCCTGGATCCATAAACCTACTCCACTCACAGGTACAGCCACTACCAACCATCCCAGCAAACTTGTGAGTAAAACTCAACACTAACCCACTGACCCACCTGTTTATTCACAACCATAACGCTACCCCCATTATGAGGAGCGATCTTTGAAGTGAGCCTTCTGTCCACCTCGTGACAGAAAAGCCACTACATTAGTTTTAGACTGGTAGCTTTAACTTCAGTAGCTATGAAATGTTTTGAGCTAATTGTTTTATCTCACTTAAAGTCTGAAACAAATGGTCAGATGGAACGCTCTACAATTTGCAAATTGAGCAAAGAGGGATGTGGAGGATACAACAGTAACACTTCTGAACCAAGTTTACAGACATGGAAACCCCATCATCTTATGTGTGCATACAGTTTGCTGACTTCTCATCTGCCTTTAATACTGTCCAGGCAGATCTATTGACAGTGAAGCTGGGTAGCATGGGTGTAAATCTCACCCTCATAATATGGATATACAACTTCCTTACTGAGAGGCAACAGTATGTCTATGTCCATGGAGGACATCTGTCATCAGCACTCAGACAGAGGTACCACAAGGTTGTAAATGGGTTTTATTTCTATTTTAAAAAATAAAGATGAAGATAACCGCGGCAACCCTACTAACAACCATAGGGCAGGAGAAGCTGGTAACCAGCCATGTGATTTCAGGCATGGAAGTGAGTGGTTTGCACCACAACACCTTCACTCGACTCCCTGAGGTGTATACTCAGGCAGAAATTCCTGTTTCAAAGCATCACATAGTACAAAGGGACTTGGGGAAGTGGCCATATCTGAAAGATGCCCAGCTCTCTCAAATAGAGGCAGATGTAGGACTCCTGATGTGAGTAAACTCACCCAAGATCATCGAGCCATGGAGGATTTTGAACAGTCAAGGTAATCAACCGTATGCTGTTCTGACAGTCTTAGGACGGTTGGTCAATGGCATGCTTCATAGTGATTGTGCATGCAAGGGCGCACAGTCTCACACTTGTGTTCACGTCAACTGCATCTCCGTAGCAACACTCAATGATCTCGTAATTGAACAATATAATCATGACTTCCCAGAGAAGAATTATGAAGAGAAAACAGAGATGTCAGTTGAGGATAAAAGGCTCATGGAAATCATGTTGCTCAGCGGAGCTTAAAGATGGAGAAGTTATCACCTGCCACTCCCATTCAAAACTCCAGAAGGTAGAGTGCCTAACAACCGGCAGTTGGCAGAGCAGTGTCTCACATCTCTAAAGAGGAGGTTCATCAAGAATGCAAAGTTTCAAGAGGAGTACAAGACATTTCTTGAGGCTATGGTTGAAAATGGGTACACAGAACCAGTGCATCCAGAACAGCTTGAGGCAAGCAATGGAAAGTATGGTACATACGTACCTCATCACGGGGTCCACCACCCCAGGAGGGGGGTTGTAATTGACTGCTCGGCATCCTACCAGGGAGCATCACTCAATGATCGACTCATTCAGGGTCCAGACCTGACCAACACTCTCATGCTTAGCTTCCGCATGGAGTCAGTGGCCTTCATGGCTGACATAGAAAGCATGTTCCATAGAGTAAAGGTCAAGCCATCCCATGTTGACTACCTGCGTTTCCTTTGGTAGCCACATGGGGATGTATCTCAGGGCCTACAATAATACATGATGACTGTACACCTCTTCGGGGTCAAGTCATCTTCAAGTTTTTCGAGCTATGCCTTGAAAAGGACAGCTGAAGACCACAAGTCTGACTTCTGCTGAGACCATCCGGAACAACTTTTATGTTGATGACTGCTTAATGTCAGTCCCCTCTGAGAAGAATGCCAGTGCTTTATATAAAAGTGTCAAAGCTGCCTGTGCCAAGGGTGGGTTCAACCTTACAAAGTGGACAAGCAACAGCAAAGCTGTCCTGATCTCTATCCCACGAGAAGACAGACACAAAGTGACTAAAGACTTGGACATGGACTCTGAAGAGCTACCCATGGAGAGAGTCCTACGGGTTCTATGGAACGCAGTCAGCGACACCTTTAAGTTTCTCCTGTTATCAAAAGAACAGCCTTGTACTGTACCAGAAGAGGGATCTTATCCACAGTGTCTTCGGTCCAGAGGTGGGGGACGAGTCACATGACTTGACTCGAGTCAGACTCGAGTCGCAAATTTGAGGACTTGAGACTTGCTTGACTAACATTGATAAAAGACTCGACCTGACTTTGACTTGGTATTCGTGACTTGAGACTTGACTTGGCCCTTGAGACAAATGACTTGAAAGTATTAAATATTTTTTAAATATTTTATTAGATATTTGCATTTTTCTAGATATTCAGAAGTTACGTTTTGTTTTTCAAACATGATTGGGTGATTTCTAGTGCAATGGACACAAACCTGGCAACCTACTAGGACGCGGCAGACCAGCAGAGGCCAACGCATGAGGCAATAACAAAATACAGAGAAGACCAAAAATTTTAACATTTAAAGGACCAGTGTTTCTACTGTAGAAACTAGGGTTGTCAAAAGTATCAATACTTTTTTGAGTGTTTAAAATGATACGTTCTCTGTTAATTATACATTCGATAGTATCGAAAATACCAAAGCTATAAGAAAAAACAATACAAAGAGACGCGATGGATGGAGCAGCAGATGGGACAGAGCGGCGCAGTTAATTGCAAAACAACGGGAATCGGCTGTGAAAAATTATGATCGGTGCATTGTTGAATATTATTCAACAGGTTTGCAGTAATGTTTTTTCGTGATCGACTTGAATCAGAAACATGCATTTGACACTAAATCTTACACACTGGTCCCTTAAGACTCACCAAACACATCTTAAAACATTTCAGCTCCTTTGAATCAATTAATTCCATTGGTTGAATAAATGAAGCGGCGCGCGCAAGCACAACGCTGCGGAGGGTGAAAAGTTTGGCTTCGAATCGATAAGTCACTGATGTTATATGGAGGAAACCCCTTGTGAGCACATGCAAGCTCCACACAGAAAGGCCCATAATCTGGAGATAACCACAGGAGCACGGTGCCAACAGTGCCCCAGACGGGAATTGAATACAGGACCCTCTTGCTGTGACACCGTGCCACACAATTTCCTGGACAAATGGGAGAAATTCCAGTCAAATATTATCTGTGTTTATTGAGCTTAAAACCAATTGATTTGCAGGCTCTATAAAGAATGAAATTGTCAAGGCATGTCGATTTATAATATTTTTAATGAAAAGTAGGTTATTTTTGCTTATACATTATATTACAAATAAAATACGTCAATCGACTCATAACGCTATTTTAAAAATAAATAAATAATAAATATTATGCTAGTCTACATTCGTTGGGGCAACATGCAAATTCAAAGAATTTCCTTCAGCTTTAGGCCTACATATTCTCTGATAAAATATAACAGAATTCAAGTGAAGTCAAGTAAATTTTATTTATATAGCCCTTAATCACAATACAGTCTCAAAGGGCTTCACAGACCCACATTTCACAGAGAAATCAACGACATCCCCTTAGTCTGAACCTCCAACCGGACCAGGAAAAACTCCCATAAAAACCCTTCCAGGATGACCAGGCTGCAATGGAAACATTAATATGAATCTTACAGATAAACATACAATCAATACATAACATAAACAGCACACAAATCATAGGTTATTGAAATTGTATACTATGCCTTTATATACTATGGAATGTTAAAGCTCGACAGTATAAGAGTCTTTTTGGTGGAGCAGAGCGCCACAGGTAGATGCCTCCAGGGCTCCTCCTCCACATCTGGAAAGCACATACAGGGGAGAGAGAGAGAGAGAGTGGCAGAACACAACGGGCCAACACATAGACGCCAAGCATCAGTGGTAAGGGGTGGATGGATGCAGGGTGAGAGGCAAGCTAACAGGACGAATACGATTAACCAAATGCAAGACTGTAAAAATTTGTTTTAAGTCTTGATTTAAACATTTCTACTGAAGTAGCAGCTCTGATTTACGCAGGTAGGGTGTTCCAGAGTACCGGGGCCTAGAGTGAGAATGCTCTGGAGACTGCGGACTTCTTTATAATTCTTGGAATCACTAACAGATCAGCATGTTGTGAGCGTAAAGCTCGAGATGGTACACTAAGTTAGAAAGATTGGAGGGTGCTAGGTCGTGTAATATTTTATAGGTACTGTAAGTAGCAAAACCTTAAAGTCACATCTGAGGTAAACCGGGAGCCATTGCAAAGTGGCCAGTATCGGGGTAATATGATCAAACTTTCTAGTCCTAGTCAAGATTCTTGCCGCAGTGTTTTGCACTAACTGGAGGCTTTTAATACTAGACATCGGAAAGCCAAAGAGCAACATATTACAATAACCTCAGCAGGATGTTACAAATGCATGGACCATGGTCTCTGCATCACTCATAGATAGAATGGGCTGTATCTTAGCAATATTGCGAAGATGAAAAAAATGCAGTTCTGGTAATGTTCTTAATATGCAGTTGAAAAGAGAGAGTGGGGTCAAATATAACTCCTAAATCTGTTGCTGAGTTACTTTGGGTAATAGTACAGTTGTCAAAGTTCAGAGTGGTATCCTTAAACGTGAGCCTGTGTCTGGCAGGACCAACAACTAGCATCTCAGTTTTCTCAGTGTTGAGAAGCAAGAAGTTACAAGACATCCACTGTTTAATTTCAGTAAGACACGCCTCGAGCACGACAATTGCGCGGGTTAGTACGTTCTAAGGGCATGTATAGTTGGGTATCATCAGCATAACAATGAAAACTGTGTATTTGTGTATGATATCTCCAAGTGGCAACATATAGATACTAAACAACAAAGGGCCAAGCACCGATCTCTGCGGGACCCCACAAGTAACATTACAGCACTCAGATGTCACATTGCCATGAATTACACGGTGTAATAGTAGAATAAAAACTATTTGCAAACAAACAAAAAATTACATGTAGGCCTATCTGGCTCATAACATTTTAATTACGGCGTGCTGCTGCCGACTTGAAATCAAACAATTTCCGTTCGCTATAGGCCTTTTCTCAGATAAAATAAAATACAATAAAAACACTTTTATTTTTAAATTGTGTTTAGATTATTTTTACCGGACATTATAACTGGAGAGATTTTAATATGTATTATATATATAAAATTTCAAGAGATTTTTCCAGTAAAAAACGGATAATTACCGGATAACAGAAACCCAGATGGAGAGGCTCTGAATGTGATTCTGCGGTGCCACACTGACAGATATTTGACTTTTATTGAGCCCTCCCATCCAATATCAGCACCAGCACTGACCAGAGGAATGTGCCCTGACCTCTTGAGGAAGATGGTGGTATCATCTGCTGACTGGGTTATTATCAATGGATTACCAAACACATTTAAGGTTCCATATCCAAACTATTCTTTCAAGAAATAGCCAACAGTTCCACAACTAAAATGAATTAAAGAGGTGCGCTTTGAGCAGCCCTGTCCAGTTCCTCTTTTAATCTCCAGTGTTTTGGATGTTCGATGCAGAAGACAGACTGAGCTGTTGGTATCATTATACATCATACTAATTACCTTTATACATTTGGAGCCCAAAGCCAAATATTCTAAAGATTTTAATAGAAATGGATGTTGAAGCAAACCAAATGCTTTGGAAATAATCTCAAAATAAAAGGAAGCCATCAGTTCTAATGAAATAAATCAATTGTGATTTTATTATCTTTAAGGAACCCCAATGGAGTTTCGCTAATTATCTGTTGCCCAATTTTAGTAGAAATGTTGTAATCTACATTTAACAAAGTTATTGGCCCTAAATGATCCATCAATGATCCAGACTTGAGAATTGATAGGTGTGTCAAGCCTAAACACTGCATCACTTCTGTGATGCCGCCGAGAAAGGGTACGGGACCTCAACCTACCTGAGACTTGCCAATGAGGAGAATAAAGTCCACCTTGCTCTCATTTTGGGAAAAGCCGGGATTGCACCGTTAAAACAGATGACCATCCCTTGTGTGGAACTTACTGCAGCGATGCTGGCTGTGAGAATGGAGAACATTCTCACAAAGAGCTACAAATCCCACTTGAAAACTCTGTCTTTTGTCCGATAGCACCTCCGTTATCAAGTACATCAGAAACAAAAGTCAGAGATTCAAAACCTTTGTAGCAAAGGTTTGTAGAGTGAGCAAGATCAGACAGTGGAGACACGTAGGAACCAGACTGAATCCGGCTGACCATGCATCTCGAGGCCTGACCATGGAAGCTTTCCTTGGTTCCAAAACCTGATTTGTAGGCCCAGAGTTCCTGAAGGCGCCAAAAAAGGACTAGCCCAAACCTCCAGCTGATCTTTCCCTCATTCCAATGGATGACCCTGAAGTCAAAAAGGGCAAAGTCACGGTCAATATGGTGATAAAGGAAAACACGGTATGAACACACTCTTGCACTACTTCTCAAGCTGGAGCAAGCTGCAGAAGTCAGTAGCATGGTTCTAGAAGCTCAAGGATCTCCTTGTCCAACTGAGCAACAAAACAACAGTCCTCACCTCAGTCTGCTCTGAAGAGGCGAACAAGAAACAGCTGGTAAAGCTGATGGAAAAACTAATGAAAGAGTTCAAAGCATCCTTAAAGGTTGAATCCATCTCAGCCAACGTTATGAGGGATGCAGAAACTGCCATTATTCGCCATTGCCAGGCCCACAGATTTCCTCAGGAAAAGTCTGCAAAAGGGGAGTCTGAACGTTAAGAGAGACAGCTCCATTTTTAACTTACATCCTGTGTTGAAGGAAGGAATCCTGAGATTTGGAGGAAGATTGGGCAGAATGGCAATGCCAATGGTGGCAGTCCATCCCGCAATCCTCGCAAAAGGTCATCATGTCTCCAAGCTCCTGCTGTGGTCTATCAATCGTTTTCATCATTCCACCAAGCAAGAGTGTAACATTAAGTGTCTTAGTAAATCAACCTTGGATCCATAAACCTACCCCACTCACAGTTACTGCCACTACCAACCAAATCACGGCAAACTTGTGAGTAAAACTCAACACTAACCCACTGACCCACCTGTTTATTCACAACCATAACGCGCTGCAGCCCATTATGAGGAGCGATCTTTGAAGTGAGCTTTCTGTCCACCCAGTAACAGAAAAGCCACTACAGTTCCAAAAGGAAATATTGTTCAGTCTTTCTAATCCTATCTATCTATCTATCTATCTATCTCTCCATCGCTGGGCCTGGGGATTGAAACACTAACTTACTGTCTTCTCTTTGTTTTGGATTACAGCCCCATGCTGAGGATGTCCTTCATCACGTTCTCATCCAGAGCATCCACCATTATGAAACTAACTGAGAACAGGTCAATTTAAACAACCATACAGACGCACTACACTTGGACTACCATATCTCAGTTCTTTCTAACAGACCTCTATTTGCTATGATAAATTATGTGTATTACCTGTCAGACTATTAGTTTTTTTTTGGATAACTATCAGTGATTGATGATCATCAGGTACCTTATAAAGTACGACCAATAATTTTTGTGCCTTGCAAATTCTACCTCCAATGCATGCCATGCAGACAAAAGCAAGTTACTGTTTGTAACTTAAAGGTGCAGTGTGTAGAACTTAGCGGCCACTACCAGTGAGGTTGCAGATTGCAACCAACTGAATTCCCCTCCGTGTCCATGTAGGAGAATCTACAGTGGCTGCGAAAGTCCCTCTCTAGAGCCAGGTTTATCCATTCTGGGCTACTGTAGAAACATGGCGGTGTCCATGGAAGGGGCTCCAAGCCCCATGTAGATATAAACGGCTAATTCTAAGGTAACGAAAACATGATTAAAATTTTTATGGGATTATACACTAGTTAAAACATACTTTTCATACCATTCCATTTCTGCCAAGTCCGTTCCACAAATTGCCATAATTCTACACACTGCACCTTTAAAGGAATATAACATTGATACACAAAATTTGTCTCTCGCTCGTAGCATCCGAGCAATTAATCAGCGAAAGGTCCTTTTCTTTCCTTGAAAAAGAGAACATAGTTTCATTTAATTTCCACCTGCAGCCATAATTCTTTGTTTGGTTGTTTTACCGTGAAAAACTAACCGCTGTCTTTCCTCTCTCCAGGGTAGATATCCGGAAGGGACTGAACGCTCTGAAAAAAGAAATTCCCGGTGGGGACACATTCATGCACCTCGGACTGCAAAGGGTAAGGGGAAAAGTCTGAAACGCTACTGAGCGATGTGATTTGACGGTTTTCGCGAAAAACGCTGATGTTAATTTATTATTCAGATTGGCAACTTCTGCAATTTTCCAAAATGTTTTCTTCTTCCATTTGTAGGCAAACGATCAGATACACCGTGAGAACTTTGGTAAGCGTTCTTAAAAAAAAATAGTCAACGAAGTAAACATGCTTTTTTTGTTTTAAACAGACATAAACCATAGGCTTTTTTCTAGGGACGGCAAGTGTTATTATCGCACTCACTGATGGGGAATTGCAGGAACATCAGCTCATTGACGCTCAACAAGAGGTAAAAGATTACCAAAATGGGCAGCATGGGAGAGTTATCACTGTCATCATAACTATAGGGAAATGAACATGCATGCATCACATGAAACTAAGCTAACGAAACTATGATGATAATATAAATGAATGAAATATAAATTCTGCTCTCTCTTTTCATCGCCATCAAAGTGGACTAAAAAATGTCTACGTTGTGATATGATGACAATTTAAAGGGGCCTTATTATGAAAAACTCACTTGGGCACATCCATTTGGGTTTCAGTCAGTCGGTCTCAACCCAGTCAGTTTTTTGTGGGCTCCCTATTTCGGGAAACATGTCGAAAATACGCCGCTCAGATTTGCCGCCCATTGGAGTAACTTAACTGTGAAGATTTATTTAGTTTGCTCTTGTACTCGCCACCGAACCACGTCGCATTATGTCGAAGCTAAGAACAAATACTTTATTAACAGGAGCATATATATATAAATAAATATATATATATATATATATATATGCGTTTTATATACAGCTTCTTAAAAATGCCACTCGGATCCAGACATGTCTTTTAGAGTTAGTTGTGCGGATGTGTGGTGCGGCACGATGCAGCTGGTGCACCGTAGAGCGAGGCGGAGCCGGAGAGCGAGAGCGAGTGAGGAGGAGGGAGCCAGGAAAAAAAAATTTCAGATTGTACGTCCGTTGCCGACAGATTGTCCAAATGATCGCATCTACACTGGACTTAACATACTAAGCCGTAAGAGTCATCTAATGTGGGAACAGACTCCACACGGAACTTCTCCATAACGGAGGCAAATGTGTGAATGAACCTGCTGCCGTTGACAGATATTTTTTATCCAGCAATATTATACATTCCATAAGACCATCTTTATGTCACAATAAGCAGGTATTGAGTGTAATATTTACAAAACAGAGATGTCCGGTCCTGCTGTAATCTCTGTTGCTGCGGATGTTCATGCTGTCCACAGTGGCCGCTGCCATTACAGAGCACTGGACGCTTCCAGACGTTGGCTAATCAGAAGAAAGTGGGCTGAATGAGGGGCCGTGTAAAGGGCCAGTATAAGATAAATATTTTGTTTTTTGAACTGTGAATCATGCAAAGCGACTCTAGAGGAGTCCCAGAATAAAGATATGAAGAGTGAAAATAGCATAATATGTCCCCTTTAATGTCATGACCCAGACCCTATCTGTACTGTAATTATGATGCGCTAAAATAATAATAATAATAATAATAATATTATTATTATTATTATTATTATTATTATTATTAATAATAATAATAATAATAATAATAATAATAATAATAATAATAATAATAATAATAATAATAACCTTTCATACACAACATGCAGATGCAACATCAATAGAAGGCAGTCAAATAGTAACAATAAAAAACAAGCTATGGGAAATGTGGGTTGGTGAAGCCCTTTGAGACTGTATTGTGATTAAGAGCTATATAAATAAACTTGACTTGACTTCAATGCATTCATTAAAAATAGGTAAATATTATTAAATATATTTTCAGAGATGGTTCCTCAATTTAGACCTTGAAGGATCACAATCACTCCTGAGCAAATTATTTTCAATCATTATTACTAACGATAGTTTAGGGTCCTTTTCAATGGATTCACTATCTACTAACTACTTAGTAATGTATGCCACTTTTTATTAGTAATGCCGCAATACAGTGACTTGTACTTACTGCCACTTGCCCATATTGGACTCACTAGTTAGCATAATGCTACTTCATGTTAACTTGTGTAGATACATACAGTATGTGTTATTTCTTCTCTCATTTTAATTTGTCTCTTTCTCAACTGTACTGTTTTTGCTGCTGCAATGCCTGAGTGTAATATAAAGACAAAGTACAATAATAAATAACATCAAGTAAACACAGGATAAGAACATGCTAATAAAAGAAAAGATTGAAGATTGCCACGTTTGCTGGGTATTTAAACTCCTCATTCAATTTCCCCCCAACAGGCAGAGAAAGCGAGGTCTCTCGGCGCTATCGTCTACTGCGTTGGGGTCAAAGACTTTAATGAGACGCAGGTGAGCCCATAAAAGCTGACGTTCGCATGTGTTTCATGGAAGACTTTTGATGCAGTCCACAGAACACATTTCAAAATATCTTTCCTTATTAGAAAAATCCTTTCATGCATTTTTTAACATAGTTTTCTTTTTGCAGTTTAGAATAATTTCCAGAAAAACAACAAAGCAATCTGAGGTTGATAGATGATACAGATCTCAAAATGCTCTCTCCCTTGTTTCATTGTGCAACTTGCAGCGCTTTGCTGCGGAAATGCCTCTACCCCTTGCAGTTTGGCCTAACCCATGATTTAAAATTTCCCTAACTATACGCCAATCCCCAGAAAAAAATGTAACCCCACACTGCCTCTTGGGTTGGTTTCTAGCTGCCGTTTCAGTAATAATTGCTCAATCCCTGTTGTATTGATTGTAAATGAAGCTTTTATGCAATTGAGATTCATTTGGAGGTAGATCAAACCCTTTATCTGAAAGTCAATTTGTCGAGAAGTCAATTATATTGCCTCAAAAGACGTTTTATAGTTTTTTAAGGTTTGGTTTTCAAGGTCGGATGAACATACTGTACAGTGCTTTAGTGTGTCAGCGAAAACTTCGGCCCTCTGAAAATATGTCTGTCCACGTTCTCCTCATCTGCTAACCATACCTTCCTCTGTCCTGCATTTTTCCTTCTCTCTACCTCCACCCCCCTCCATCTCCACCACTAGCTGGCCACCATCGCCGACACAATCGAGCATGTGTTTCCGGTACTGGGGGGCTTCCACGCGCTCCGAGGCGTCATCGACTCGGTAAATACAGCATCTCAGAACACAATAAAAATGTTAGCCGTACGCCTACGTACGGCTGTAGCGTACGGGCACGACGCAGAGTGCCGTAAGTGCACGCTTCCTATTTAATCCATGTTAATCCACTGTTGGAGCTACACTAGCCACGTCAGCCACGCAGGGTCCGCGCGGAGCTGCACAGCATTTCTCTACTTTTGCACGAGAGGTCTATTTGTTTTTCAACTGCGTGCGGCCTAGAAACACAAGATAAAACTACATAGAAATGTTTTTGTAAAGAGCATTTTATATGAACCTACATTGTACCAGAGACCTCGAGCTGCTGTCCGATTTGCTTATTGATTTAGACCAGTTTAAATACAAAGAACATATTTGTAATACATAGAAGTAATGCAATACAATATAAACATATCCCACTGACCAATTTCAACAATTACAGTTGTATCTCACATTTAAGTTATTTATGGCAGACTACTACTTGCATTTTTACAAAGCAGCCTTTAGGTACGGCACTACCATAGAGAATGCATTGTAAAAGTTAAGAGTTACGTCACACACAGGTTTCTCTACCCTAGTGGTCTTATATCTACTATGGGTCTCCGTAGTGTAGTGGTAATCACGCGAAAGGTCCCCGGCTTGAGACCTTATGTTTTCAGAGTAAATCATACAAAGTTACATTTTTGGCGAATAACTGTCTAAAAGTCTAAACAGTTTAAATAAGTATTTTTTGTCATTTTGAAGCAAAAGCGACAAAATGTAACTTTTGATGTAAAAATGTTTTACTCCGAAAACATAACGATTGTTTCATTTCTGATTACTTGATTGCAAGTGAAAACATTTTTACAAATGTAGGTAGAGGTAGAACTTGCATTTTTACAAGTTCTAGTTTTTACTTGCAAAAAACATTAAAACATAAAAAACATTTACTGTTCTTAATGTTAATGAACCAAGTCACCGAAGGAGGAAGTGACGTCCTAACTGAAGTCCCACCTTGATAAGAGATTTTCAACTTTGAATTTTGTCCCTAAAAAAGCTTGGTGACATTTAAATGGAAATGCTGAAATGCTTAAATGTAAGACTGGGTGCGCTGTTTCGCTTATTGCATTTAAATATTGTCCACTCCATAGCAGTAGAAGTCTTTGAAAATGAAATGTCAAATGCCGTTTTCGACATTGCCATTGTCTGGGACGCTTCATCACGTAGCCGGTGTAGCCGGTAAAAAACCATGTTACGCAAGAATTGCGGTAAAAGTTTGGACTTCCCTGATGGCTACGATAGAGCCCTATAATGATGGGGATGGGGGGGAATGATTTATCAGAGCCTGTCGTTGGTTTTTAAGTCGACCAGAGGCTGGGAGAAGAGTTTTGAAATGTAACAGGCAGAGCCATCAGTCACCGTACCTCACTTTCACAGATTGCCTGCGCAGGTTATTTTCAATGTCCAAATGTACCGCGGAGAATTGACCTGTAAGCTATATAGCAGAGGGCAGGCTCGTGTAGTAACAGTTAACAGCCGAAAAAGTTGAAATAAGAAGACGGATAAAAATATATACGTTTATGCTCATCTTGAATGATTTCACGGTGAGTGTAGATGTAGGATAACCTTCATTTAAGAGATTCAAGATTAGCAACGTTACCATTGAATGAACACTTAGTGGTGTATTTTTGGCAAGGCAGGGTTTGCGTGGAGTTCTTTCAATTTGTTACTTATCGCTGCCATTGTAGAGGATGTTCTGAAATCTTATCCTTTCCATTTCCAGATCATCAAGAAATCCTGCATTGAGATTTTGGCCGCGGAACCTTCAAGTGTGTGCGCAGGAGGTGGGGGATGAAATTGATTATTCACATTTGTTCATCAACAAAGAAAGCGTGTAGTGAAGCAGGTGTACAAGGAACATGTCCTTTGATACCGTCATCAGTATATACTTCATACAAAGTCCTTCTTCTTTCACACTTCACAAGTTTCAGCACCTGGATGCTCCCGTTCAATACTGTTGGATCTATTTAAATTCAGGTTCCAGGTTAGTTTGTCACTCATGGTTGACTCTGAAAAACTGGGGAGGACTTTTACTTTCGGAACCTGGAAGTTCCACCTCAAGAAATACCCACTTCCTGTTTTAACAGGAAGTGGGTATTTCCGTTTGGCGTTTGACATCTGCTATAGCCATTTATAAATGAATCTCCCATATTGTGAAGATATCCCACATGCGATTCTTTCTCTGGCCTGCTGCCATAGCAAGTCATTACTCAGCTTAATCCTTCCAGTTTGAGCCTCATCGTGGCAGATCTCTCGTTCTCAGATCTCTAGTTGAGTGAGGTTTTCTACAAATGATTCATCAAGTTGTGTTGTCTGAACGGTCCTCTGAACGGAGTTAGTCTGACCATGTCAAACAAGCCAATCAGATTTGACCAACCAACCCCTACGTTTTTCTTTCTATGGAACCTCATTAGCATGTTTAGTAGTTTGCAGTTTGACATTATTGTGAATGTGTTGTTTTTTTTAATCACAGATATGGACCTTTAGTGGCCACAATGTAAAACATGTTTTCTGCTGTTATGTGTCCAGAATCGTTCCAAGTTGTGGTGAAAGGGAATGGCTTTCTTCATGCCAGGAACATCAACCAAGTTCTCTGCAGTTTCAAAGTCAACGACACCATTACCATCAGTGAGTACAGTTGTATCTATCTATCTATCTATCTATCTATCTATCTATCTATCTATCTATCTATCTATCTATCTATCTAATTAGACAACTCTTTAATGCTTAGCAGCTGCCATTGCTTGGTGTCCGGCCAATGTGGTTTGGAGGAAAAGGGGGAATTTAACCGCAAGTTCACTTGACCACTTTAAGTAGGATAAATGAGGTTCAAACAGGGTCCGACAGTATTATTACATCATAGATTATGTATTATAGATAAGCATAGCTTGTACGGATTGCTGATTTTATGGTATTTGACAATAAGAAGACAGCTGAGTACACTTTGTACACTATGTTGTCAAGCTCCATCCTGTCAAGTATATTCTGAATAAATGACGCGTGGCGGATACTTGTGGCGGCTAAATGTGTTTAAGGATTTCTCACGAAAATGTTATCGCACCCCTCTAGACGAGAAACCAGCTGGTGTAGAAGACACTTTCCTACTCTGTCCGGCCCCGGTCATCGACGAAATCGGAAAGTAAGTACTTCCTTTCAATGATGGCTTGGTACATAGTTATAATGTACTCAAGTTACATGGATTTAAGTACAATTCTGAAGAAATTGTACTTTCTGACATACATTATTATAATAATTATACGTTATAAGTATCTTTGTAAAGCGAGTAATGTAATTTTTACTCCATTTCATTTTGTAACAGTCAATTATGGCAAAACCTAACTTTGTGTTTGAGTTTCGACACATTTCTCCTTTGCCTCCTTTCTTACAACCTTTAGTCACTTCAGTTGAATTCACTTCAGTTGAATTCATCATGTAAAAGGTAAGCAATCTTACCTTTTACATGAGGGTACATTTTGAGTGCCTCTTGATTTGGTGCTATGAAAATCTCTGATAGTGTGCTCTTTTGAGGGAATCGGGTTATGTTTGCCAGGTAAGAGGGAAGATTGCCATGCCTTAGCTCTTTTAGAAAGCTTTGACTTAGTCTGCATTCCTCTTTCTTGGGATCCTGGTGGCTCAGTGGAACATAAAGTGGTTTTGGTGGTACGCAGTGCGCATGCCGGTTGGTACATGCATTCATTATCTGAACATTCTGCAAGAGCAGTTTTTAGAACAAAAGTTGGTTTAAAAATCTAGTGTAAGTTCTGACTGAACGAGTTGTCCTGGACTGTTGGCTGATCAGCTCAATGGAATTAAAACTTTGAACCCAATTGGGGCCTTTCCATGACATGCATGTTAGTTTCAGGGTTATACACCCATGACACCCGTGACCAAGGCATTGGTCAAGAAACTGGAGTTTATCCCCGGATGCCGTGCTGCGGCTGCCCACTGCTCCTAAGTACTTAGGATGGGTAAGATGCAGAGGAGAAATTTTCCCCAGGGGGATTCTTCTTCTGAAATAGAAGTGTAAAAGTAGGACTTTTTCACTGGCTGGATATATATACTGTATGAGGGAAGACAATTTTAGACAACAGCTTTAGCAGCACTTGTTGGTGTCTGCCTATGTTACTCACTTGGGAGAAACGGGCGATGTACATAACTATTTCAAAGATCAAATATTTTTCTATTTGTCCTGAGAGTCCTTGTGCTTTATCTTTTACTATTAAATTGGATATATAAGAGTGAGAAAGAGAGAGAATGATTCAAAACTATGCAGTAAAGATTTTAACAACCAGGCCTGATGGCACTGACCTTGGATTTCACACTAAAACCTATAATCAATGCTATGGTGCGAGTCATAAAACAGGGTGGGTTTTGAGCTTTTCCCCCTCTGAGTGTATTCACCCGACTGACTCCTTTCATCAATGCCTTTTCCTCTTTCTATGCTCTCTCTTGTCCGTTCAGAGGTTTTGTGGAACATTTGACTGTATATGTTCCTTACCTCGTTGTATAATCCATATATTCACCAAAGATTTCTGTGGTTGCTGTGTGGAGAATGGATATTTTCATTTTTTCCTGCTCTCCATTGACTTCCATTTTTTTTACCCAAGTCTCAAAAACATTCTTCTCACTAAAATATGAGGACCCTGTGGTTCATTGTAGTCTGCCACTTATTGATAAAGGGACCAATTAATCAATGACGTAGCTTCTATCTATTCGAGCGACCTAGTTAACTGTCTCAGCAACAATGATTTTGGACCCATAGGATAGCTTCTTATAACCAATACAATCATTTGGACCAAATGAATCTTTCCAGTGAAGTCTGGTCCTCTTTCACATTCACAAAGTTAAGAACGCTTTGAATCTTCAAAATGTATTGAAACAGTCTGTTTTTGATATATTAGAGAATATTCGG
>OMKR01044331.1:0-19801 GCA_900302355.1 Cyttopsis rosea | reverse complement strand
ATGCCAGTGTAAATTGCAGAGATTTCCTTATCGCAAAAGTGTGTCAAGGGCCCTCTCCCCCTCAAACACGTGAGGCGACAGATTGGAGGTTTGCATGTGCCTTTTGCTGTAGCTTGTCTCCTTCACCAAATAGAAATGCACACCTCTCTCACCCTAAATATCAGCACCCATGACCGTTATCGCACGCTATTAAAAGCCTGGTCACTGAAAGAAACACAATTACATGCCAGTAACGCGACGCTTCCTGTGACCCAAGTTTCTTTCCTGTGTATTCAATGTGGCTTGCATCGTGGCCTGAGTATCCAAGGTATGTTCCGTTGTACTTTGCATTCCTAGAGAGTCCACATTCCTTCAAACTGGTGCAAGCAGCTACAGTTTAAAGTATGCATCTCCCTTATAAAGGCTGTGTAAGAAGGAAGCAGAACGTTTCTTTGAGCTTGGTTGACACGCTAGGTGAAACATGAGGAGAAAATAGAGCAACCGGACAGTTGAGGACACTGATGAAGGTTGGGTTCAATAAACAAAGAGAGAAGGCATTGGATGTGGGGCAAACGAGCTGAAGGACAATCTGGAAATATGAAGCTGGGGTAGGAAAGGTAATACCATGTTCGCAGCAATGAGATGGTAGCAATGAGGAGAAGAGCGTCTGTCTCATCCAAGAGAACCAATACTGTAAATGAAATTGGGTGCACCACTATACTGCAGTGTACTCAATCTCACACTCTGCCGGCTGCCAGCCAGATGAATATTAATCCATGGAAAGAAAAACAGGCCCAATGGTGCACGTGCAGGCTACTGAAACATAATACGGTAATGCACGGTTCTTAGTTGCAGCACGGTCAAAGCGTCTTTATGAGAGCGGTCTTGACTTTCCATGGACAAACATCTTGCACGTTCACAAAGGCACCGTGCAAATAAACAACACTTTGCACATAGAGCGATGAAAATGTGTCACCATTCATATGCATGTGCACATCCACGTTCATATCCACAGAGTAAAATAAAACGCCAACTTAGTTTGTCTTCTCAACAAGCTTTTCATGACAAGTAACCCAGACAACATGTGGCGGTATATATATATTTTTTCTATGCACAATGACTGGTACATAAATAAAATCTGTTCTCTATTACTCTGACCGATTGTTTTCTGAACAGTGTTTACACATATTCACAGCACCATCGCCATCCCCTGCCAAGTCCCACAGCTGGGAAAATATGTAGACAAAAAAAAATCATGTCTCAGCTGGAAACGCTTTCCTCACAAGTTGAGCAACTGAAACACAATTACCCTGTGAATTAGAATCTGAATAAAAGTCCTATTTGAACTGGTACTAAACGGTGATGAGGTCAGGAAACTTAAAGGATAAGTTCGTTGTTTTTCAACACGGGCCTTAAGTTGGTTTCCAACATTTTTACAAGAGTTTACAGCACAACCTTTCTGAGTGCTTTGAGAAACTTAGCGATCTGCTGCAACTTTTCACTGTGCGTAAATGCAGTCTCACGGGGCAAAAATTGAAACCTTTAAAATAGCCTCAAATCTACTTAAAACTCACAGTGTAGTCGTACGTGTATTTTTGAACATGTTTTAAGCAAAAACTATTTCACAGCTACAGTAGGTTGCCAGTATGAAGAGGCACAACTTTCTGATGCACAACTTCCTGCCAACGGAGGTGATTTGCGGTGAAGTGCTGGAAAAACCTAGCCTGGGAACCAGACCAATCTGCAAGCTCATGATTCATTTGCTCTGGCAGATGGGTCTGGCCACCCTCCCATTCAAACCTATTTGTAAGTCTATCCAATTGGGGCGGGTTTCTAGCGCTAACCGGCTAACCAGCGGTTATGCAGCCTACGTCCTGCGCGTCGTTGCTCTGATTGGATGTAGATCTATCCAATGGCATCAAGACACTGCTCTGCACAAATGTTCAACCAAGTTGAATTTTTGCGCAGCGCGGCAGACCTCCACGCAGCGTGCAGCTGCGCCTGTGCTTTGCTTGGCGCAGATCGAGAGCAACCAATACACACCAATGGAGTTTAGAACACAACGCGCACCGCGTCCTATGTGAAAGCCCCTTTAGACTCCTGTGTAGGGAAAGTGGGACGATATCAGTTGAGGTATATGGTGAGGTCTTAAAATGCACAGTGTATGTTTGCACAAAGCTAGTGAGGCAGGGCTGGATGTTGGCTGCGGACTATGGATGCAAAGTAGTAGAGGTGCAATACAGTGCTTATATGGACACATGAGGAAGAGCCCACGTGTTGGCGGATTAAAGGAGCACCGGAGTTCCCAGAGTGAAACAGCTCCCCATTTCACCTTTTCTGGTATTAAACCTCCATTCTGCTCTATCTGAACGCCTCCTTAATTCACCCTGTTTTTTTGTCTCTACACAATTGTGGTCTAATAGCAGGCGGCACCGATGATAGATAAGTAGTGCCAGCACAGCAGTGGCAGAGGTGGCTCGGCGCTGGCCAGGCCCCCCCGTAGTTCCAAGTGATAGACTTGATGATGGTTTGTGAGTGGGTGTTGACTGAAAAGCTGGGCCGCACTCCAACAGGACAACGGATGAACACCTGAGACTCATGGAGAGCACACAGATGGAGAGAGGAAGAGAGAGGAAAAATTAAAGCTTCAATCACACCAAGCTCAGTGGAAAAGTACCACAGCCTTTCACATTCAACATGGCAACCAGAGAGGACACACATCTGCATGCAGAGTGTGTGTGTGCAGGTACACTCACAGACACACAGCTCCTATTTCGGGTTCTGAACAAAACTGACTACAGCAGTCAACGCGAGTCTCACCAAGACTGAATCCTCAAAAAGTCTCAAAAATAAATTAAAGACATGCTATGAACAAAACATATGGAAGTGTAATGTAGAGCATGTAAACTACATTGCAATCTCCTACATCTTCCTTTTTTGTTCTTGTCCAGCTCTGCCCCGCTACACCTGTTATGGAAAATTTGCTTATTGTCTAAGCTAGTGTAGTGTAGAAGGGAGAAAACACTCATGCCCAAACCCTGGGTGGGCATGAGGATTTCTTTCATTTCATAAAGAATGTTGTCACCTAGTTAGAACCACAAAACGTGGACATGCTAACAAAGCTCTCATAAAAAAAAACATACATAGGTCAACAAGATACAATCTCAGGAGACGCAAAGGTTTATCCCTGTTAATCGTGGCACTGCGAGGCGTTTATAGGGGTCTTTCAGTGGGACATACCAAAACTCTGTGCCCTTTCCACAGCAACGGTACAAGGGAATGCTAGGGCTCTTTCCTATACATACATCCTACACATGCTTTTGTTAATGTCCAAATCCCCATGCAAGCACAAAGATAATGCAAATAGCCTAGATTAACACATAGTGTACAGTAGATAGTCAAATTGTTTACATGTCTATGCACATGTGTACTCACACACACACACACACACACACACACACACACACACACACACACACACACAGACAGAAAACCTTGGCCAGCAACTGCTTCATCCACCATGTGCCTTATTCAAATCTATTCAAAATGCCAACCATTGATCTCCCCTGTACTGTTGCCTTCTTCCTTCCCTATCTGGCTTTAATCAAAGCAAGGTCTCTATCGGCTTATTCAGACAGATGCTTCACAATGCTCCCCTGTTGTGCCTCCGGAACAGAACATTCAACTCAGCGGAGTGCCAGACTGTTTCTATCCCCCTGGTGAAGATGCCTGTATCCAAAGTTATACACATAAATAGGCTATACTGTCTATTACATAACAGCAGCAGAGGTGGGGACAAATTGGGGGTGGGGGGTGGCAAGGGAACAGATCAAGTTGTCCACAGGGTTCAATAGGGCTGTCAACGCAGTATGTCCAGAACTACCTACCTACCAGCTCCTGAGGGCTCTCTGCTGGACTAGGTTGCTTTTCACAGACGTCCTGCAGGCTCCATGTCCTCCTGTAAAATCATATACAAAACATATAATTAATATGAATGCAGCGCTTTCATTCATTTTGGGGGTTGGAGAGTTAACCTCATTTCTATACTGAATGAAGGTTGGTGCTTACTAGAAAATCTGTCAGCCACATCACACGCACACAGACACACACTATCATGCCCCAAAATAGGATTAGTTGTTTCTCCATGCCACTATTGTGCCACTGACGTTCGAATTAAGGCAATTGCTAAAATATATTTCTATAGAGGCCAGAAATCACAGTAGATTATGGACACACTGCTTTCCTTTGACGCAATGTCAACAGCACGACTCTTTTCTCAAGTGACCCAAGTAAGATGGGATAGGGTGTTCCACACACATGCGCACGCACACATACACACACCCCACACTCACATACATATAGGCCAAATTCTATCCGGGAAAAAGCTCGTTTAGGTTATTCCCAGCTGGAGGCTCCCACTGAGAGAAACTAGGCCATGCAATCAGCAAAAACAAATTACAAAATAGGTAGACGATGACAGAGCTGTAACAATTAGTCGATTAGTTGCCAACTATTAAATTAATCACCAATTATTTTCATAATTGGGTTTCAAAATTGTTTGGAGTCCTATTTTAAGTCCATCTTTTTAAATGTGAATATTTTCTGGTTGCCTGTTTGACAGTAAACTGAATATCTTTGGGTTGTGGACAAAACAAGACATTTGAGGACGTCACCTTGGGCTTTGTGATCGACATTTTTCAGCATTTTCTGACATTTTATGGACAAAACAACTAATCGATTAAGCTCTAGACGATGACTGGGGTTGTTTTTTTTTTAAGAGACAGGCAGGGTAGCAGATGAAAGAGAAACCTGGGAATAGAGGGATAACAGAGAGGCTGACAGGCACCAAAGGGAGCCACACACCAGACGGACAGACCTAGCAATCCCAAAAAAGCCGCCAGCATCAACAACTGCCTCGAAATCCAGCAAAGGTGAGAAAAAAGGTTAAATATAAGCTCTGGTAATCCTGCAACAAAAGGGTAACTAATGATAGTTGGATGCCAGAGAAACAGAGAAAGACAGATATGGTGAGAGGAATGTGGTTGGCAAAGGGATAGAAATCTGCGACTGTTCATCCAGCAGGTTGGCTGCCCATGGATATGCAACGGCCCCATGCTCAATGTCCGCTCAATGACAAATACCAGGCTCTGTTTCTCTTCCCGCAGCCTTTTCTGGCATACGTGAAGCGGCCTGTTACACTGTTGACTCGGGGTAAACCCCTGAATCATTGAAAAGGTCAAAGGAGCGCTCCTGGCCCCGGGCCTAGAACTTGCTTTGATAGGGGCCCAAGCAAAGACCATTTGCCAGCATGGTGTGAGCTTCCCTCTGCAATAGAACTCTGTAAGGATTTTGTCATCTCGTTCCCTCATCCATCCATATCCAGTGTCAAATGTTTATTCTCTACCCTGTTCTGCACTGACAGCGAAGCCCTACTATGCGTGTACCCAGATATGGATTAGATTTCTATAAAGACCCCGAGAGACCTCGCGAAAATGATTACTGAACAGACATTTTTTCACCATATGAAAATACATGGGAATTGGCTTAACATGAATGATTTCACCCCTAGTGACATGTTAAAGAGACATGCATTGGAGCAGTGCAATATAAGGGCAATTCCACTGGTCCATCTTGTCAGAAACATCCAGCGTGGTTTCCCCGTCCTCTGCTAAAGCCTCCAAATCCCAGTTTGCACTGTGCCAGCAGACAACAGGTATGTGTGTGTATGTAATCAGAGCTTGAACATCAGAGTGCTAAAAGATCACCAGAGGGTGAGCAACTCACTGCAGGAAGCTGCAGATGATGGGGCAGTGAAGCGGGAAAGACTGAGGAGCTCAGGAGACACTGAACAACAAGAATTGATTGCTTGGATGAATCTGGCATGAAAATGACGCTGACATCAACACACAAATGTTTGTGTGTTGGAAGTATGATTAAGGGGCAGCATGATGGAGCAGAGGGTACCACTGCTGTCTTGCTCCACCAGAGACCAGGGTTTGAATCTTGTCTCAGGTCCTGTCTCCTTTCACTGTTCGGTCATAGTATTTTAAGTAGCTTAACATCTATTGCTTCTTAATAATTGCAGATGAATGAAAAGATTGTTGCAGACCTGGCTGATTGCAATGCTATCCACCTCCTATTTAAGTTACTATACTGCAAATATACGACACATAACTAGACAATGAGTCTTACCAAGTGCTTAGAATCTGGTAAACAAAACAAAAACCTTGTTCAATAATGTCCACACACCAATAGGATCGTGTGGCTAGTCTGGCTAATTGCTAGTGTTTCCCTTTTGTAAGTAGCTTCTATTCTTTAATGACTGATCCTTATAGCTTTATATCTTTTACACATTTCTGTGTGCCACTGAGATTGCAGAAGGAGTTTCCCACCACAGCTTGTACCAGATCAAATTTGTTTCTAGCAGCCAAATCCCTGAGTGAGTATTGTTGACGTTTATACAGCCAGCCCAATAATTCTATTAAAATAAATGTGCTAGTGTCTGTTCAAGATTTGGCAATGTTCATGTATATGTACGGATGGAAGACAAGCCCAAAGAAATACGCGGTGTCACAGCATTAGGCCGATGCTGTGGCACCATCAATCTACTTAGGAGAAGACGGCATGATCTCTTCTGCTTTCCAGTGATACTGGATACCATCGCATCGCATTGGGAGGCCGAAGGGTCAGACATCAGAGGGACCCTCGGATGCCCGGGAACCCCCGCAGACACACATTCACTTATGTAAGCGCTGAAAAATAGCAGGGTCTATAATGGGACATCTCTGTGGTCAGTGCCGCCTCCTGTATGAAACAAGTACTCCAACAAACAACCGAACAACAAGTTATGATTGAGCTTAAAAAGTTGCACGTTAATCCCATTTAAATCTGCCCAATGATCGCCTAGAGCACTTGCATTGAAATAGCATATAAATGTGAATATAAATATGAATATAAATGTGTCATGGGTGAGGATTCTATACTGGGAGATTGTTATTAGACTGTATTTGCAATAACAACAATTAAGCATCATAATGGGAACTATTATTGTTATTACTACTGGGAACATTTGACAAACAGTAGACAGGCACACACACACACACACACACAAACACACACAAACACACACACAGTGAAGAAGCGAGCGACTTCGCTGACGTAATTTAAACCTCGTCAACGTACGACCATAACAACAACAACAACAACAATAATAACAACCGCTGGTTCGTTGAATTAGGTTGTTTTCTTTTGACATTTCACACCCGGCCGCTCCACCGAACCACACGCAATAAGGCGCTGGAGGACACTGAAAATGTGGATTACCTCTCCGTCAGTCAGTCGTCGGGTCCCGGCGTGTGCACTTCCGGTTTTAAACGCGCCTCTGATTGGCCACACTCCCGGAAGCTGTCACCGTGAAACCATAGCAACCGCCGAATAAACACAACATACGTCAGCGAAATTCAAATAATACGCAAAGTTCTGAGTTTATATATTGGGAGTAGGCCTTCCACTTTTCTGGAATTCACATATTATATATATATATCAAAAAGAAAAAAAAAGAAAGAAAGAATATTAAAGAAATAATTGAATAATAATTAATTTAAAAAAACATGTATTCCATATAGGTTGGACTTGATATTGGTTGGGTGAGATGAGAAAATATTAACTTGGCCTAGATGAAAAAAGCCATCTAGGCCAAGTTTGCGCTCATGCGTGTGAACATGTATGACGTTGACGCGGAGGCACCATACCAAGTGACAATAGACAATAGACTTTTGACAAGACAAATTGTCCATGCGCGTGCGTGCGTGTGTGTGTGTGTGTGTGTGTGTGTCGTAGCTTCTGTTATGTTAGTAATGTTAACTCCTGTCACCCCTCTGAGTTGCGCCCAGAGGCTGCAACATGCAAACAAAGGAGGCTGTTTACAAGCAAGTGCAGAGAGCGAAGAGGCACCTGCTGACCCCACTCTCCAGTGGGTTATGCTAGTGATCTTCAACTATAGATACGACCGTACGCTATAGGGGAACATTTTATCCAGCCTGTGTCACTGTGTCACGCTGCGATCCTTACAGATTAGCTGTGAAGGAAAACAACAGGTTGAAAGCTGAGCCCGGAAGAGAAGATCCTGACATAACGGAATGTCACACTTTAAAGGTGCAGTGTGTAGAATTTAGTGGCATTTAGCGGAACGGACTTGGCAGAAATGGAATATAACGTTCATAAGTGTGTATTAATTTGTGTATAATCCCATGAAAAGAAGAATCGTTGCATTTTCGTTACCTTAGAATGAGCCGTTTATCTGTACATGGGGAGCGGGTCGCCTCCATGGAGTTGCACCATGTATGCACCGCCATGTTTCTACAGTAGCCCAGAACGGACAAACCAAACACGGGCTCTAGAGAGGGACCTTCGTGTTTTTCGCGGCCACCGTAGCTTCTCCTACACGGAGGGGAATTAAATTGGTTGCAATCTGCAACCGCTAGATGCCGCAAAATTATACACACTGCACCTTTAAGAGCAGCAGAAATACTCAAGGAAGAGAAATCTCACCTTAAGCGGAGGAACCAGTTTGCCTGTGGACTCGTTTTATTTGTATGATGTGTGTGTGTGTGTCTGTGTGTGTGTGTGAGTGGGAGACTGTCAGAGAGCATCCCTCACACACACACGCACGTCAACCCACCAGCGGACAAATTTTCATCGACAGAGCCAACAAAGTTAAGAGAAAAGAGCAAACTTTTCACTGAAAAACTCTAAAAACAAAAGTAAAAAACAATTCTCAATTTGCTGACGCAGATATGCCATTTCAAAGGATCATACAGTGTGTTGTGGCGAGGGACCAGTACTGACCCTTGCATAGAGTACCCGCCGAACAGGCGACAGTGAGAGCACTGTCCTTGGAGCGTGAGTGGGTTAGTTACTTTCCACTCAGTCCGTCCGCGGAGACAATACATCTCATTGGTACCAGAGAACAATGGGCAGTGGCCACACTTTGTCCTTTTACACGACAACCTCCCCTTGTCATTGCGTTTGTGTAACATTTGAATGCGCGTGCTTTTGGTGGAGGGGGAGAGGGGGTTAAGTCACAGAAGACCTTGTCACAATTTTACTTTTCCTTATTTGGAAAGGTCAAATCTTTCGAGTTATGCAACAACACGTGCAAGTCGGGCATGTGTGCTGAACAACAATTGTTCAGCATAAGTGATGTGGTGGCGGGGGGCACATTTGCGGTGCAAAATGGCTATTTTCATGGCGGTGGAAGAGACTTCATCTTTTTGCTTTTTTTGCTTTTTTTATTATTATTTTTTAATCAAAAATTCTTTGTCAGTCTTGGCGCACTTTCCTGCAATTTATGAACGACTTGTAGACTCACTTTGGATATGTGACCTCTAAGCTAATCACTGTTTCCATCTGTCTCCGCCGATTTTACCCCATCAACAGTTTGAGTTGTTAATCTTAATCTAATTATGTCCCCATCCATCTCTGCCGTCTTTGTTGTCTTATTTACTCGCTGCTACGATTAATCAGGCGCAGTGCGGCGGAACGAGGAGCGCTGGTAGTGTGTAGAAGTCACTGTTGTTGCAGTTACGCAACTCTTAGAGCGATGCCAAACTCACTGGAACGGGAGCTGCTCGGAACTGGAACACTGGATTGAATAGAGTTTCCATTCATTAATGGACGCCCCCCCCCCATCCCAACCCTCTCCTGTGTCCATCCGGCTGTCTGGACCGAGCACCTGTGGATGCAGTTTAATTGAACCAATTCAGTTTAGCAAGTGAATTGAAGAACATAATGACTGGCAAGACCCTTAGAGCGACAGAGCGACCAAGTAACACTAAGCACTGCCATCGCTACAGAGGAAGTGAGGAAGAGGACCGAGGCAAGGGCTTGGATTAAAAAGTGAAAAAAGATTTTACGTAATCTCAGGGTGCGCCACCGCAACAAATTAGTATATCGTCACAAATGGGAAAGCAGATATCAGTGTGAAAATGTATTAAAAAGGGAGAATAATTTGGGTTTAGATTTCTGTGTCGAGCAACACTATCATCAATCAATGTCAACATAACAATCAGCAGGGAGGCCACAAGCAGAAAAAAATGTTTTTAAATTAGGAGATAAGAACTCAGCCAGCCAAACAAACTCAGATGTTACATCAGCAGAAGTTGACAGAACAGTCAGAAAAAAGCAAATAAAAAAGAGATAATAAAAAATAAAATAAAATATATATGTTCACGTCTATAAACTGAAGTTGGCGGGGCGTACAGTAGCACTGGCACGGTTAACCATCCTATCTAGTGTAGTGACCTATACGCCGAGGAGTACGTCACATTTACATAAATACTCTCCAGGTGCGCCGTGAATTTGTTTTTAAATTCCACTTGACCTAAATAATGAATATAGCGCTTGTGTTGCGAGATCAAAACCGCAATTCTATACTAACTCATCAATTCCAGACAGGACATCAGCTCCGTGTCCATCAGAACAAGCTCAAGTTTCACACTGAAAGTGAGACCTACTCGCCGAGGGCCATAATGATGAAAAGCACAGTTACACGCCATGTGGCAGAAAAATAGGTTGTAGCAGTAAATAATGCATCGTAATCAAATGTACTAGCACTAGAAGCAGGTAAATTGTTGAGATATATTGTTGAGATGTATGGTATAATAATAAGCTGGTATTATATATGATGTGTGTATGGCCATAAAGTAAAATATACACATCTACAGTATAGTGCACGATACAAGAGCAATGTAGTAGTAACAATGTATTAATAGAAGTTGTAGTAAGAGCGATAAAGAAAGAAAATAATAAATAAATAAATAATAATAATAATAATAATAATAAAAATAAAAATAATAACAATAAATAAAATACCCACAATTCAGAATGTGCATCTTGGGCTTGGTGATGGCCAGTGTCCTAGCAGAGTGTGCGCGGCGGCGCCCGCACACTTACTGCCATGAAGGCATGTGCGCGACTATCTGTAGCAACCAGGCGGAATCATCAGCTGGTGTACTTTGTGACATCACAACTACGCCACAAAAAAGCTGAACATTTGGGGTTTTTGGGGGGTCATTTCCACGCACGCACACAATATAATAGCGTTTAGTAACAGAGGGGTTAGAGGGGGTAATGCAACATGACAATTGGACGCCGTTAAAACACAAGATGATGAAGAAGAAGCTTTTCATTTCCCATCCTTCCTCACCGCGATACTAATAATGTCACAGCGACGTCATAGTAATGTCATAATAATATGGTGCTGGGGTCACAGGCGGTGTCTGACGGCACAATGGAACACCCGAGGCGCTCGGTCATGACCTCCAATTTGACATGGTTTGATTTTAATAGGGCTACATTTTGATGGATGTCAAATGATCTTGTTCAAGATACGCACGCACGCACGCACACACACACACGCACGCACACACACACACAGGTCGTCGCCTCGGTCTCAAAAGTGACCTTTTCACCCCCCTCCAACTCCGCCTCCCACCTGACCAGCTCCCTGGGCCTCCATCCGTTCATTACCGATGCACGGCTGACCGGTACACCGGCACAGAGCGTCGGTGGGCCATTCACTCGGGTTTCAATGGAGATGACGCAAGTCCCTGACCCGCCGGTGCGCCCCGCGGCCCGGATCCGCGCTCTCAGCCCAAAAGACTTTGCGTCACCCGCATGCCTCTGCTGGCAGTCGGGACACAAGAGAACCCGACTCGGCCGGAGGGCCAGAACCTCCGAACGTGCCGGAGGAGATCCGGTTGCCATGCCGCACAGGCTTGAGACTCTGCTGGAGGAGGATGCTGGAGGGGTTTTGGACATAGGGCTTTTAGGGGACAACAACAACAACAATAAAGCAATTGTGAAGCCATTTAATTGAAGCAAACAAGCAAGTCTATTGCCCAGCACACAACATGACTTCTCGTGGGTTTTCAGCGACCAGTTTCCGCGAGGACCCGATGCTCCTCAATGGTCTTTGCTCCTCAAACATCAATGGTCTTTGTGCCGTTTATTCACAATCCTCATGTTGTTTGCGTTCGGCGTGGCCTTTCTAAGCTTTGCAAACGGCGCCCTCTTTGTTTTGCATGTGGAACATGCGGAGACATCAGGGGCCCTGTTTCCGCAGAGTCGCCATCTCAATGGGGTTTTACTCTGTCGTCTTAGCCCCGGAAGTGTTGATTTAATTCATTCAATTTGATCGCTGGTCAGGTTCTTTTTCTTCGATTCCGTGGTGGTTTTGAAGAACAAGCGGTAGCCCGGTCTTGTGGTATCGGCAGGACGTCCACAGAGGTCGCTCTTGCACAGCCCATAACAAGCGTTGAATTTATTTTGCTTTATTCTAGTAGAATAAAGCAAAACTACCAATATCACGCAGTGTGCTATTTGACTCTGGTTTCAATTATTTCACTATAGATTAGAATTATACTATTGTTATTGCTGGTTTTAAATGCAATTTATTTAATGCAGTTTTATTGTTATGCTTTTTATTTTTTTGAAATCTACATACAGATCCTTTGATTTCCCCAATTCTTCACATAGTTCATTTTTTTTGTTTTTGTTTTAAGAAATGTGGATTTCGTTTAGTGTTGAATTTTTTTTTCTTCATTATTAATATTGCCTATTTTATTATGCGTGCTGACGAAATCACCGCAATTCCCCTCCCAGGGACTACCTATTGGATTGTGTGGTTTATTTGTTGTTATTATTGTAAAGCACTTTGAGCCGCATTCTCTGCATGAAAAGTGTTAAACAACTGAAGTTCACCATAATTATTATTATTATTATTAATTTACTTAGTGTATATACTGGGTTGATATGATATTATTGCGACGGAATTTAAATTTCTATACTGGTAAACAGGAGCCTTCTAAAACCATAAAAGGTTGCCCGGCAGTCTGCCGAAACCCGGGATCGAACCAGGGACCTTTAGATCTTCAGTCTAACGCTCTCCCAACTGAGCTATTTCGGCCTGTATGAGTCACTCTTTAAGAATGAATGTTGATCACCATTCCCACTGCCGCTCGTCGAGCATGGTGAGCAAAAATAGTTTCAAGTCTTAAATTTCAATCCAAATCCAGTTGGTAACGCAGTGCTGGTCAGTGGCCAGTTGGTAACGCAGTGCTGGTCAGTGGCCAGCTGGTAACGCAGCGCGCTGGTCAGTGGCCAGTTGGGAACGCAGTGCTGGTCAGTGGCCAGCTGGTAACGCAGCGCGCTGGTCAGTGGCCAGTTGGTAACGCAGTGCTGGTCAGTGGCCAGCTGGTAACGCAGTGCTGGTCAGTGGCCAGCTGGTAACGCAGTGCTGGTCAGTGGCCAGCTGGTAACGCAGCGCGCTGGTCAGTGGCCTGCTGGTAACGCAGTGCTGGTCAGTGGCCTGCTGGTAACGCAGTGCTGGTCAGTGGCCAGCTGGTAAAGCAGCGCGCTGGTCAGTGGCCTGCTGGTGCAGTGAGCGCTGCTGCGTTCCTCTGCCCTGCAGGCTCCAGCCCACACACACACACACACATGACTTCTCTTCATCACATACCACCGAGGTCTGCAGCGCCCGCCTCCTACACAATACAAAGCCCACACAAAGTATCCAAATAGAATTTGGATTAAAAAGAAGAAAAAAATATCACCTTTTTCATGTAACTCACACCGGGCAAAAAAGCGCAACTTAATACATGCTCCGGTTTTGAAGCTCAGTTCACACTGGGGTCACCCACTCATCATGCTACCATAACATTAACCATAAAATTGTATGTGTGTTTAAAAAAAAACATTTTAAAGCTTAGCAAACATATTGAGGTTTTTTTTTAACAAACATTTACAACTAATGTACAAACACACAGACACAGCTTTCTATCACAGCAAGTGGACCAAATTGGTTTGAGCAAAATAGACCCGGGGCTGTGGGTCTATTTTGTAAACAACAGTGGAGTGGCATGCCAACAGTAACCACTTGTCTCCCGAGAGGACGGGATGTTCCTTGGGTCCGCCTCCCGCATCATGTGAGTCTACATAATGCACCAGCCTGTACGCTGCCCACCCCCCTCCCATATCAGTTTCCTCTCCGGTGCTGTTCTCCATGATCAGCAGTCATGAAGGAGTCACGAAGGTCAGCGCTCAGTTCCGGCACGAAGACGCGGCGGCGGCCGCCAGAAGGGTCTCCTTACGCACACATTGCATGATTTCATCGCAGCCTGGAGGACTTGGCTTGTGAAAAGACACGAGCATGCTGGAGGAACAGAGATTTAAGTACACCAAAGCCAGCCAAACACAAGTTTCCAATAAGCATATTTATTGTTGTTTGTTTTTTAGTTATCTTTCCACGGTGACACATTCACGTAAGAGTAACACCAGGGGGGACAGTTCTAGAAAGACTGCGCATACTTGTCTCTTTTTCCCCAGAAAACATACATTCATTTACATACAGTACTACATCTGTGAGCGAGGAACCACGGTGGCTCTCACAATCAGCATTAGAGCAGTCGTTCTACAAACGAGTTGAACGGAGTAAAGTCTAGTCCGATTACCAAACCTACAAATCTGTCCGCGAATAGTGACGGTGACTGGTCATTTTGGGTAGGACGGTCATTTTACGTCAGACGGTGTTGACGTGCGGTGAAAACGGTCAGAGCCGGAACAATCTGCAGTTAATTATAAAAGAAAATACAAACACACTAACGTCGCAGAAATTCACACTGGATAAAGATGGCTCTGCTCGGTATATACAGCGTGTACAGCGTGTATCGTTCAGATAATCATCATAGGCACGAGCGTATGATGAAGACCAGGAGTTCCCAACCTTTTTATTATTTTATTATGACGGACAGGACCACAGTGCACAAAACGTTCACGGACGGACAGAAAGAAGGAAAATAAATACATCTACAATAAAAACACAATGTTTTTATTTGTTTGGGGACGCGGAGTGGAGATCACTCAGCACCGGTCCGAGGCCCTGTGGTTGGGAACCTCTGATGAAGACCACCAAGCTCCAGAGTGTCTGGAGTCAACCTCACGGAAGCTCCATTTTCATTGCCATCACCATTAGGTTAAATGTGTTTTCTCAAATGTTGATGAACTATATACACAATATAAATAGAAATCATATAACAGCATAGAAAACAAATTAAAGACCAAAAGTGGTGAAATATACAGTAGCATTTAGTTGCTATTCCTGTTCTCTTATTGGCTCCTGACCTCTGCACATGTCCACCCCCCCACACCCCCCATCTATTTTCCCCATTTAAAACACATTATATATGCTCATCAAATGGTGTTTTTACGTTTACATAGCTTCATACATATTCTCCTATTCCTGTTTGGAATACATAATATTGCACTTGAACCAATCTTTTATGGGAGCATTATGAACGCAGGGTAAATATGAAGTAGTTTCAAAATAAAATATGGATTATCATTTTTTAAGGATGTCATCATTTATGTCATAGTGTGTGTCTTGAAGCTGCCTTGGAGTGTTTGAGTGGGTGGCAGATCAGATCATCTGCAGGCTAAACACATTCTTTGGAGCAGTTATGCAACAGCGCTCCTTCAGGGACTGTACAAAACTCCTGGTGTAAACTTCAGTGTTTGAAAAAGTGCAAATCAAAGACACAAATTGTACTTGAGTGGTTTTGCTGTTAAATGGAATGTTTCAGTGTCAGACTGTGGAGCACATGCAGACGGGCAACGACCACGTCATCCTTCCTCAGCTGCATGTTACGCATTGAGGACTGCATTCAACATCGGCCAGCTGGTGGTTAGGTTAAAGTCCCTCCCAGAGGTGGAAATTACTTTCCACGATTCATACAAGGATTTAACACACTGATGAGTTTCAGAATTGAACACACCTGTGGCTCCCTTGCCTGATTGTTAATTATGATAACCCTTGTGCCCGGTCTGGGCTGCTAGTCTCACAGGGCCTCTGCCAAGCAGCCGTCGGTGGCTTCGCTGGCTTCCAGACGGACTTGGCGTCCGCTCTTCCGGTTTTCCACCCAGGAGTTGTGTATGACTGTGCCACCGGGTGAGGGATCCACCTGTAGCAGGGACACCACCCTCTTCTTGACCTTAGCTCGAAGGGCTCGGCGCAGCTTTTGTCGGGTGAACGCGTAAAGCAGGGGGTGAGAGACGGTTGTGCCATAGGCCAAGGCCAGGAACCACAGGCGCAGGCTGACCAGGGCATCGCTGGGGCCCACGCCAAGAATCAGCACGTTGATCACAGAGAGCGGAGCCCAGCAACCTAGAAAGGTGCTGATGATGAGGAGGGACATCCTGAACACTCTCCGCTGGCGTTCACGACGGTCCCTGTGGCGCCGCACTGCCCGCCGCAGAGCGATGATGGCGGAAACCGAGGCCTGGACACCCACCGGGGCAGGCATGGGGGTGGCAGCGCCCATGTTGGAGGTAACCAGGGGGGCAGAGGAGGAGAGGGCAGGAGGGGAGGTAGCTGTAGGGGTGGGAGAAAGGGACGGGATGAGGGGAGGGTGGCTGAGCTGCTTGGAGCCATCTGTGGTACACTGTTCTCCCCCCGCCTCCCCACCCTCCACCATTCCAAGGCCCGTCTTCCTCTTCTGCTGCCTCTTATGGCGTCCTCTGCAGGAGGGGCCCCTGAAACGCTGGCCCTTCTTGATGTGAGAGCCAATGCGGATGTTCAACGCCCTCAATATTCGGGAATAGGTGAATAGCATTACTGCCACTGTGGCGAAGAAGATGGGCACCTGCAGAATGAGATGGTAGTACATACCCAAGCCTGTGTGGTAGGCCTGCCCACCCACACACAGCAGCGTCCGGTTAAGCCATGTTGGCGCCATTGTGCTGATGCCAGGAGAGGAGGATGATGGCCTGACTAGCTTGCTCTCTGCTGCCCCTCCTGTGCTAAAAAACTCCACCTCCAGGAATGGGATGAAGAACACAGCTATGGAGGTGACCCATACGGCAGCCAAGAGCAGCGCAGCCCTGCGCGTTGTCAAGAGCCTATTGGCTGGCCGCACGGAGATGTCATAGCGGTCCAAACTTATGACGAGGACATTGATGGCCGTGGCAATGCTGGCAAAGGTAACGCAGGCCTCGTGGAAGCAGCAGAGCAGGGCTAAGTTTGGGCCTGGGGGAAGCAGAACTACCACTAGAGTGAGAGGCAGACACAGTACACACACTGCCACATCAAGCACATGTAGGTTCACAGTCACCATGTTGCTGACGGAGTCCACCAAATTGGATTGGGAGCAGTAGAGCACCAGAACTGTGACGTTGCTGCTGAAACCTAACACCAGCTCCAGCATCAGCAGCGCAGTCAGGGACACCTGAAAGCCCAGCGGGTATGGCATGTACCAGGATCCTGGGTGGATGCTGTTGGACGAGCCTCCACCTCCCAGACCCTTGGGGAGGTCCATTCCCCCCAGGCTGGACATCGTTCCGACCCAGTCGCTTGTAGCCGGGTGTGGGTTGTAATTGTCAGTCTCCATGGTCTCAGTCTCAGCGCTCATATGCTGTATCTTTTGCACAGTCGATGGGCTCCCATGATGCACTGGGCTGAGCCTCCATGACGCAGAGATGGAAAAACAGCTTGGTGACAATCCTGACAAGAGAGAAAAACAAGGCAGACAGATGAGAAATTAACTGCAGGAGGGAGAATCAAAACACATTATTCTCTGTCAGGAGATGTCAGGCATCTTGAAAGCTCAACATAAAAACGTTATCGCATCAACACTCCTCAGATTGGCAAATAACAAAACGATACATACATACTTATGAGTGGGATTCTTTTTTCAGTTTAGAACCACTTTGAGACATTGAATAAGGCTACATTCCACACATGGGGGCCCAAAAAGCCAATGCAACGGTTGAACTATATATCCGTCTCTGAGATATATGTTCAAAACTATCCATTGTACCTGCATATCAAACAGCTGCTGCATTACCTGCATCACTCCAGCCTTCAATATGTTCCCTATCAGTATCTCTGATTACCAAGTTGGCTTTGCTAGAGCCGGAACCCTGCACACAAGCTGTCGGAACCACAGGCTGGCACGAAATGCGATCGCTAATGTGCGCTGGAGCTCGGGGGAATGGGCAAATTGAATGAAGCCAAGTAATCAGACCCGCAGGCAATCAACTGGTGCCTCGGCGGACCCGCAAAAATAACACATTCAGCAACTTGTACAGTATTGGTTATGTTCTCCACCCTGCGAGGCGTAGCTCTCAGGCCAAAATGGTTACTTTATTATGCTTTTATTGCCAGGGGAAGGCTATCCAACTTGGCATGCTTTTGTCCAAATCGATTATCGTTTAAGTTGGGTTTTTATCACTGTCACTACTGTGGGACCATTTCACTCGAAATATGTCGCACTTAAGCAGCTGTAAAAAAAAGAAAAAAAGAAAAACCCCCAGAGGGAAACACATTTCTCTGACAGATACTCAGCCAACAGTGACGCACCAAACTGAAATGTGCCCACAAATATCAATGCAACTTTAACCATCTTGCTTTTCCATAATTAAAGACATTGTTTTTCGAGACAAACAAGGGTTGCATTATTTATCACAGCCATATTCATTTAGGACACTTTTACGAGGATGATGTTGGATGATGTTATATGATGCTGTTGTTTTAGCGATAGTGGCCATCGCATTTGAGGATTTAGACTGAGGAAGGTCAAAATGAATCGATATAACTGCTCATTTATATGTACAGTACACGGGCAGTTACATATAAACACTTAAAAAAAATTGGTCGTACCACTTATGATGTCTATATTTAGCGCTGCATCCAGAGCATTCACAGCCTACTCGGTGGAAATAGTCGTGTAAAAGTAAAAGCATCGGGACGGAATTGAACGGGCGGAGTGAGTCTACGTCCGGAGTGAATAATCTTGCTGCTGCAGCGAGTTCATCAGGACTGAACGGAGCATGGAGAACAGTTGGGAATTAGAAGGGCGTGGACCTGTGGGAAATCAATTGAATAATCAGTCAGTGGGTCTTAGAAATCGGAGGATTAGGGCTTTAAACATATAGCCAGCACACCTAAATTACCTGTTGAGGGCACGGGAAACAGTTGTTGATATCTCCCTGACAAGGAACGACCCCGCCAGCACGGAAACGAGACTTTCCAGATGAGCATTGGACTCCCGTTTTCTCCCGGTAGCTGTTGCTATGGCGACCGTGCAACAAGGGTTCTAGATTAACGAGGGCACAGATGTTGTAGTACTGAAGTACGTGACACCCCGGCTCTAGGGTGACTGGAGGCACGGCGCGCGCCAACCCGGCGCTCCCACAGTGCCCAGCATGGGTCTGATAACGAGAGACGTGGAGAAGGCTGACCTCGTCCTTATCAACCGAGGGCTCAATGCTCGGGGGAGCGACGGGATCGTACGGGGGGGACAGAAACTTTCTCTTCACCGCTAAATTCAAGAAAGGACGAGCCGGGCTTTCTCGGGTGGGATATGAGAGGGAAAGGGGCAGAGGCGTGAGGGAAAATTGGGCCCCTGTGGAGACCTTACCTTACTCACTGAACGTGCCCTGCTGGTTTTGACTACACAACCATGGCGTCACCATGGACACGGAGAAGAGGGTAAAAATACCCCCTTGTTCAAAAAAAAATAAGGTGTTTTTTTTGTTTGTTTTTTTCTTCTAATTGGACATTCGTTGCTAATGTAAATTAAAAACGCTTGGAGACTCTGAGTGCATTGATGCAAAGCAGGGAAGGGATGTGTGTGGATGTGATTGTGTGTGTGTGTGTGTGTGTGTGTGTGTGTGTGCGTGTGTGTGTGTGTGTGTGCGTGCGCATGTGCGTGTGTGTATGGAGGCGGGTGAGGCAACAGGTAAACATGTCCCAGGGAGCAAAGGAAGT
>OMKR01044330.1:0-21065 GCA_900302355.1 Cyttopsis rosea | reverse complement strand
AGCATAAAAGCCATTTCGCTCATTACCTTGCCTTGAGGAACATTCGCTGGCATAACACTCCCAATTGGTCCTGATGGTAGTAATTTAAGTAACTTTTTTCCCTTCTTTTTCTGAATGATCCCCAACAAATTCAATTTCTCCAACTTTTTTTTCTTTCTTCCCCAGGGATGATGTGACCAAATAAAAAAAAAAACATCTGACAATTTAAACACATAGTCATGATTAACACACAATTCACTAGTGTGGGTTCTCCCGAGCAGAGAAAGGCCATATTATTTAAGGAAAATATAGCAAAGATTTAGGCATATAAATAAAAGGAAATTAATTAAACGCAGGGCGGGTGGTGCGGTGCCATGGAAAGAATACACAAGTTAGAGCTCTGCGCCAAGGAGCTAAATGGACAAAATGAAGGTGATCCGTCATATTTTGCTGCATTTTGACGTTGAGCATATGATGTTTTTTTTTTTCAGAGGAGGTCGGCTAAGCAATTTAGACAAATTGGCCAAAATTGCAAAGGTAAACACAGGGAGAGGTCCCGTAATGTTTCTTTCACTCCCTTTTTCTGTCCCCCACTCCCTTTTTCAGTGACTAGTTGTTTTTTAGCTTTCTAGTAAATCTCTTACCTGATTTTTCTGTGACGGCACACTGAGACTCCACCGGGGCGATCGAGGGACAGATCGCTTTCTTGTGTTTTGTTCGACTGCAGTGTTGAATCAATCCCAAACCCCTGATTCTGCCACCAGCAGAAAGCGGCAAATGTAAACCCCATACCATTTTGGAAGTATTATGAAGTAACTAACAAAGTACAGTAAGTGAGTAAATGTATTGCACCATTGTATATTGTGGCATTATTAACAGCCGTTACAAAGTGCTTCATGGAAGAGACTAAACTATAAAAAAATAGCATAATTTAATATAGCACAATAGCACAATAATATAGCGCAATTAAAACTGGTTCTAGAAGATTGGGGCAAAAACAATAAAAGCACTTCTGGTTTTAAATTAGACAAAGCCAGGAGCCCCGGCTTCGAGGACCCGATTGGCCTAAGGAGACGGTGAGTTGCCTTGCGATTAACTTTGGTGCCAATCCGTGCAAGTATGTATATTATGCTTTATTGAACTTTATTCATACTGTATACATGACTGGAAGGCAAGTACACACTTGCCATTATAGGGTTAATTTGGGTGCGCTAAGTGTTACAGCAGCAGAAGTTGACAAAACAGCACAAGTCAAAGAAAGAGATAAAATGACACGAAAAAATAAATTAGTGCACAAGGTGAATGTTTAGGGGTGATCCGGGGCACGGGAAAACATCCATGAGCAAGAATAGCTCAGCTGTGGAGTGGTAGGCCAGACAAGCTCATAGTACAGGGCCGTTGAATGCTGAAGCGCGTGGCACGTAAAAAGTCATCTATCATCAGTTGCAATTTTACTACCGAATTGCAAATTGCACAATAACTGCTCAAAGAGAGTTTTGTGAAATGGGTCCCCAAGGCTGAGCAGCCTGAGATTACAATGCGATGAATCACACCACACGTGATGGCAGTCTGAGGGTGATATCTGGTTTTCGAGAACTCTACCTCGAATGCAGAGTGCCAAATGTAATGTTTAGTGGAAGAATAATGTTCTGTGTTTGTTTTTCATCATTCAACTCAGGCCCTTGTATTTATTTTTTTTATTATTTTGTACACTATTATTAACCCCCCTGGGGAAATTAGTTCTCTCCATTTAACCCATCCTAGTAGGCCTATCCTAGGTATCTAGGAGCAGCGAGCTGCCACGTAGTGGTGCAAACCCAGACCATGACTGATGCATTGGTCAGGGGCATAAACAGGATTGTCTAACCCTAACATACATGTCTTCAGGGTGGGGCAAACCGGAGAACCCAGAAGAAGCCCAGATGAACATGATGAGATCATGTACACTCAACTACCCACAGAAAGGCCCAAGTCGGATTTGAATCTGAACCAAGAACTTTCTTGTTGTGAGGCAACAGTGCTAACCACTGAGCCACCATGACACATACTATATTATAGAAGGTACTGTGAGTACTCATCGTTGGTATGAAGTAAGGCAGAAAATAGGAAGTGGCCTGGTGTAATTCTGCCATGAAATTGACTTTTTGTAGCTACCGTCATTCTCTTAAAGGTGCGGAGAATTTAGTGGAACGGACTTGGCAGAAATGGAATATAGTATTCATAAGTATGTATTAATTTCTGAATAATCTCATGAAAAGAAGAATCGTTGTGTTTTCATTACCTTAGAATTACTGTAGCCATTTATATGTACATGGGGGCTACAGCGCCTTCCACGGAGGCCGCCACGTTGCACTGCCATGTTTCTACAGTAGCCCAGAATGGACAAACCAAAGACTGGCTCTAGAGAGGGACTTGGCGTTTTTCACGGCCACTGTAGCTTCTCCGATAGAGGAATTCAGATGATTGCAATCTGCAACCTCACCACTAGTGGCTGCTGAATTCTACACACTGCAACTTTAAAGAGGACTTTGCTCCTTTTCTATGAGTTAATATAGGTCTCTGAGGTCCCCAAAAAATGTCTTTCAAGAGTTTTTCTGGAAATACCGCTCTGATTATGCATTCTATCCATTCTAATCCCCTCCTGCTTCTGGTGGTCTTGTGTGTGTCGCTTTAAATGAAAATGCTGCTGCTCTCCACGCCCATTCCACAACTGTTTTTCCCAGTTCTGTGAGCCTGTTGTATGAAGAACGTAAACATTCACTTATTTCACCTTAGCAGTCCACCAAAATCTGTTTCTGAACAAATTTGAGGCGATAAATAAGCAATCCAGTTGCTGAATCTTCACTCACGAGTCAACCTACCTCCAAACTCTTTTGTTTTATTCTTTAGAAAGAAACACACAGCACAATTATTTATTAAATACTTACATTTATCTCGTCGGCAGTTTTCTGAAATAGGGAGCCCACAAAAAACTGGCTGGGTTGTCTTATTTCACAGTTTGTGTGTTAGTTGGCCCATCAGAGACCCAAATGTATGTGCACAAGCACTGAAAAAGTGAGTTTTCCATATCAGGGCCCCTTTAAATGAATTAATTGGAGCTGCTCAATGGATATAACAGCCTTTTAGTTGCAATCAAGGAAAATTGTAACACTACAACATACAATGATGTTCTAGAAAGTTCTGTGCTCCTGACTTTGTGGCAGCAGTTTAGGGAAGGCCCTTTCCATATAGTGAAGTCCATTTAGAAATTGTTTGTTGAGATAGCTGTGGAAGGACTTGATGTGCACAGAGCCCAGTAACCACCACTGGGATGAATTTATTTTAGTTAACATAATAGAATAATCACAGAATAACTGTGCATAGAGGGACTTCTAAAATGTCTTCCACTGTACATTTCTGAGTACACAACTATTTAACACCAGACATAGGCCTCCCTTGCATTCCCAAGAGAGGCCTATGTGGGTCCTTAAGGTCAGCTGCAGTGCAGTGCTTTGGGGATGGGGTGTCAGCTGAAGCCCTAGCATGTGTCTTTCAGCGCCATGTTTCCGGGTGGTAAAATAATGGACAGATGAATCACTGGTTTCACACACACACATACACCATCATGCACATACGCGCACACTCATACATAAACACTCAGTCCATTCATTACTAACGCCTTTGGGTCCAGACATTTGTGCAAGGTGCTGAAAACCTTGAGCTGGATGGAAGGTGATAGGGTGTACAACCCACAAACACAAGGTTCAGAGTTTGCATATAGTGTATGGGAATAATAACAGCGAAAGTAAGAAATATAGGTTGCTAAGGAACAAGGATTTGTCTTATGACTGACAGGAAACATGTTTCAAACTTTATATACTGTATATAGTTTCTTTATGTACTGTAATACTTTGGATAATCTTTCAGCTCTTTTGGCAAATCTGTAAGGAATAGGCTTGTGGCAATAGGCTTGATGGGTTTTACATCCCCTTATTAAGTTGAAGTGTCATGAAATTCTCTTTTGTGGCCACACTTTTGGTGAGATACAGCCACTTTGCGGTGGACCGTACAAATATAACGTCAACTCGACCATAACCTTAAACACGGAGCCGCTGACTGTATTCAATTTGTTGTCATTTATTTACGTAATGACTCCTTCACAGTTTAGACAGTGGGCTAGATTATGTCCTCTCCTGTGTGCCTAAGAAAGCACAGCGCAGCCATAACCCCTAATCACCTAATTGCCCTGCCCTGCCTCATTAGAAAACAAGACTAACTGGAAAATAGACTTAAGTGGCCCAAATTAATGACACTTTCACGATGGATGCTGAGTCATCCATGCACTGAGTCAGGGAAACGTCAGCACAGGGGATACGGCTGCTCCATAAACTGTCAACGGACATTTGGGTTATAGTTGGGCAACCCATCGCTGACCTTCTGACCATTATTAAATCCGTCACACTGTTTGGTCGGTAGGACCGTTATGAGTCACCTTTTCGTCCCTTGTGTGGTTTGTGGTCCGTTAGGGAGTTTCAGGGGCGTCAAGTACGAAGAGGAAGTTCCATTGCCTTCCTTTCGTGCACTGCCGGTGGGTTGTTCTATTATTTGTTCAACATTTTCCCAAGTGGAACCCACAAAAAGTTATTTGCTTAATTAGTGCTTCTTTTACTATGGCCAGTCTAAAACCAACCAGCCAGAAAACTAAAGCAGACACGAGATATAACAGGATGTTATTGGATGGGATGTTGACAGTGCTAAAGTAGACAACTCGACTTCAAGTTTGACCCCTTATGTTTAGTCCTCATAACTCACCGTGGTGGAGGTCAAAGTTTGACCACTGCATTATGTTCCCTTTCCTGTGTTGAAGCATTCCTACCTGTTGCCCTTTGGTCCTAAACATGCTGTGAAGAAGCTGGGCATGTGTCCTTAGAAGCAGGAGGTCTAAATATTCTGAATTAAGGTACATAAGAAGTATGTTTTTGTGAAAGTTTTTTTTATAATTCCATTTATGCCTAAGAACAGTTAAAGCAGCATTATGTAACCATTGGTATTTGACGCCCCTACAGTTTCTGAGTGCAATTGCACTTTTACACCACTGTCGTAAAACTCACCCAGATTTTTTCCAATAATTTATTTTACTGGAAAATTCGAACATTATCAGTCACGTTTCAATAAGAGTCTATGTTACAAACGCAAATATAATGTACACCTAGGGTACAGCGCCCCTCCCTCCCTGCTACGAGGCTCCCTGCTACTTGTGCGACTGTCTACCGGGGCAGCACGCGCGAGTCACAGGGTGAAACAAACCCCATGGCGCAATGAAAGTGAGGCTGAGGTGGGATCCCGGTCCTGCGGGTGCCGGGTGGACCACTGGCCTGTCTCGCCCACGTCGTTGGGGAGGTGGAGTGGCTACGCAGAGCGGAGGGGGTACGCAGAGCAGAGCGAGTGGGAGTGGAGTGTCCCCGTGCTGCTTTTATTGTTTCGGAGTAAAATAAAATACATGAATAAAAACTCATATTCTCAATGTGATATTGAAAGGAACGGGGCAGGGGGACGAGCAGCGGACCGAGATCGCGGGCGCAAATTACGCACGGAGATTATGTATAGAGACACGGGAGACAGATCCCGATCTAGACCCGATCTAAGGTCTGGGGCCTTCTTTCTCTCCTCTCCTCTTCTCTCCTTCATCTCCTCTCCTCTCATCTCTGAAATCTGACTCCGCAGACTGTGCTTCGATCTGGCACACAAACTTTCACTTTCAGTTTAGTGTCCGTTGTCCGACTGAGTATTAATAACACACTTAGTATTTTACAAATGATAAATGGGTTTTATTTCTATTCTACTAGTAATGTAATCATCGGTGTATGCCCGAACACTGTGTAACACCAGTAACCTCGGCAACCCTGATGTCCGTATTGACAAGTGATGTAGTTCTGTAAAGCGTAACACACTTTTTCCGCAGTTTCGTACCCGAACACCAAATTTACATAGTGCCAGAACAGATGTTAGTAGGGTGGGTGGGAATGAAAGAGGTGACATTCTCCATATTACAAGCCAGTGTACCATCAAAATGATTTTGAAGCTGTTATTTTAAGATAAAAAAGTTACATAATGTTGCTTTATGTCCTGCCCCCCTCTGTCTCTTTAAGGGGAGACCATGATTGCAGGTTGGGAACCACTCCCTTAAAATATCAAGATGTTCATGTACTAATATGAGCCTGGCTGTAGGTTCTCATGACATCATGACAACAAAGCCTACCACGTCCATTTTATAAACTCAATGAATGAACAGACGATCAAACAGTGAAAGATGTAGTTGAAGAAGTGTGAAGAAGATAGTTTTTACCTAAGTTTTTACCTAAGCTGGGGAGCTGCAGAAGCTTAACAAGCTGGTGAGGAAGGCCAGCTCTGTTGTTGGGCTACAGCTGGACATTCTGGAGGCAGTGGTGGAGAGGAGGATGAGGGACAAAATTAAGACCATCCTGGACAACCTCTCCCACCCCCTCTACAATGAGCTGTGGCAGATGAGGAGCACCTTCAGCCATAGGCTCATTCCCCCATAGGTGCAAAACGGAGCGGTTCAGGTGTTCCTTTGTGCCATCAGCCTTTACAACAGTGCCTGAGATTGTTTGTTTGTGTGTTTGTTGTTTATTATTTATCATTTATGCCTACTATTTGTCCTTTTGTATTCTGTTCATATTTGTTTATATTATTATATACTATTTTATCTCTATTTTCTATATTATATTTTCTATATTATATTATATTATATATCATATTTCTATAAGAAAATGATAACTTTATCAACATTGCTAAGTAGCCTAGCTAGCTATATTAGCTATGTTATACCATCAGGCTAGTCTGCCTATATTACATAGTGTTGTCTCATAAGACGATGAGTTTATCAAGGCTGCAGCCTAGTTGGGAAATTTATACAACTGTATACTGATTATGCAACTGTCCTTCTGTTGTAATAAATCAATTGATTTCTTGATGTGTTTGGCATTCTGTGTTGTTTGTTTACTGGCAGAATAAGAACTGCATTCCAGTAGTTGCTCTTTATTTAACTAGAAAAGGGTAGGGACGGTGTTTTTTTATTTTTATTTATCATTGCACATCTGTTAAGAGTACTGAAAGCATCTTGTTTCAATCCCAAGTTTAACCATAACAACCCTTACGAAAAAGTACTTTAGAATTCCAATTGGATTCCTGTAGGATTTCTATATCAACCCTAACATATAGGATCTTACGGGAATACTTTGTTAAGAGTATATTAGACATAGCATAGAGACCATAACATACTATATGTTACCATAGGATTCACTGTAGAATATTAAAGTATTTTTTTCATAAAGGCACATTGATACCTTATTTGCAGCTCCAGACACAACAAGATCTAAGCATTTAATTTCAGTGCTTTACCGTCTTCACCTGACTTGACTAGAAGCCACTTCATCTGCATAGAACATGGAAGTGCTGCCATGACCACTCTGATTATTCATTCTAGCCATTCTAACATCCAACATTTGAGGAAATAAGCAATGCATTTGCTGAATATTCACTCAAATTAGATGCACAAGGCGTAATTTAAAAGTTTGATTTTAAAAGTTTGACTTGTAAGGCACGGGCACTACTGCACTGCCGGTTGCCATGGTCCAAGCTTGTCGAGGACACCGCACTGTTTTTTTTTTGTTTTGTTTCATTCCATTAGGAAACGTAGGAAAATTAAACAAAATAAATACATCTACGGTTTTGTTTGGAGAATCGCTTGCTACACAGTCAACCTACCGCCAACCTTTTTTATTTTATTTTATTTTTTTTGAAAGTAGCAGTTTTGTCACAGACAGTTGGTATTAATTCCTCTTTCTTTTAAAATATTTGTGCTGCTCTGTGCAGCCAACAACAGAGCAGTTCTCATGATATAGCCCTTAACTTAGCTCTTAGCCACTAGCGGCTCCACTCCGGTAGTGCACCAGCCGTGGGTGGAGTTACTCAGATGGGGGGCAGTTCTAATTCTACTGAGCCCAATGTGATGTAGGGTTGGGACACAAATCGGAACGACTTGTTGACAACATGTTTTCTGAAATAGGCAGCTCATAAAAAACTGACTGGGTTGTCTTATTTTACAGTTGTCAGTAGTGTGTCAGTAGGCCCACCAGAGACCCAAATGTATGCACAAGCACTGAAAAAGTGAGTTTTTCATAATAGGTCCCCTTTAACATTTTCTAATCTCCTCTTTCTGTAGTTTCTTTTTAACAATACTTCTCCCCCATTGCTGTAGCTGTCAGCCTTTCTTCCTGCTTCTCTCAACACCAATAATTTTTGATTGGCTTATGCAGAGAAAGTGCATGTACTGTATGTACATGTACACTTTGAAGGACACTTTCTGTTACAGTATGTCTTTCAACTACCACCATTCTGTGTAGCGCTTGTTCAATTTAGTTGCATTTATCAATTGGTTTGTAAATCTGAGTGCGTAAGTTTCTTTAGTTTCCTCATTATTTTACAAAGTAACAACTGCCCCTGTGTTCGTCAAATGTTCACTGGCACAAACTTCCCATTGTACACTGCCTGAGCATCAGCAGGTACTGTGGGTGGATATGCTGAAGGCCCATCCCTATTGCGCTCAACGCTGTGGCGCCTGGTTACCCTGTGTTTCCCTGCAAAGTCATACCTCTCTTGCTAAGTCCGAGGCTGCAACAAAGGGGTTGTCAACAGCCTGAAAAAGATGTTCCCACCCTAGACAGGAGGTGCACTCCTGATGCCAATCTTGAATAACATCCCAAGCTTCACCTTTAAGTCACCACACAATGCTACCTCCATCAGAAGAAAGGCTTCATTGGAAGGAAGGTTCACACTCAGCTACCCACAGATAGCAAAAATGGCCAATGTACTTAACCAGCTGCTCTGTTGAAAAAGAACATCATCTCTTCTAAACCATCAGCATAAGTACTGATCTCATTTCATTGTTTTCCTTCGCTTCGTCCAACTCTCTGCAGTAAATTAAATATTTATCGTCCTCTTCATCCTGCCTCGCTTCTGCTCCATGGGAGGTTGAGAAAGGCTGGACTCCCAGTAATGATAGCTAAGAGATGGTAAGGTTTACAGTGGTTCCTTTTCTTACTTTACTCAGGTCCAGAGAGGCCATAAAGCTTCAGTCAGAATGTATTGCAGCCAGTTGGTGATACTCCGGTCAGTGTTATCCGGCTATCATTCCTTGGCTTTGATTACAAGTGACGCACCGTATCTCTCTTGACAGTTCTACAACTTGTCTTGGGTAATTTTTTGTCATTTTGCTATGCATTCAAATAAATAAGCTGTCTAGATAAACTGTCTTACCAGAACACATGGAAAAACAATTTCTCCAAACAAGCATATGTCTGATCATATAATTTTCTAAAATGAAAGATGCTGTTTTGGGGGGGCAACACAAGATTTTTACACATAGCAAAAATGTTCATAATATTTATATGATGATCTCTGCGACAGGTCCACGCTCAGGCATAAACAGTTTTTGTTCGGCATGTTTTTTTCCCCGCTTGTCTCTAAGTGCTACAAGCGATAAGTTATTCACAAAAAAATGTATGTGCCATTTTTATGTGATAACCCCCCCCTATTGCCTCCTCAACCCAGCCAGCCAGTCAGTCTGTCCCATCATCAGTGGTCTAGACATACACTACACAGAGAACCCAACCCCCAAAAGTAATACCTACAGTATAAGACTTATAATACAGTAATTTGCTGTGACTTGGCTCAACTACAGGCATTTATCAATAACAGAGGGAACTGGGCTTGTGTCAGACTTAGATTGAAAGTTTGAAAGGAGGGAGATATGGGGCACATACTGGCAGCAGTGGGAAGAGGGTGATTAGGTCTTGAGGGGAGGGTTAGGTGACACAGAGGTTATTCAATACTAGAGATGTGTGTTATTCTATAACAGAGTGAGGGGGAACTTATTGGCTGCAAACTGAGAAGTCACTGACAGTGCTGGAGGCGTGACATGGCCGCATGGGTCTCTCCCTCGTGGGGGGAAAGGGGATGTCGAGATTTATGGAATCATGCGTGTAGAACCAGGCATACTGCGAACATGCTAACTCTTTACACTAGACCCTATATCCCTGCTTATGAATGTAGTATTATTATCATTTTGCACCAAAAGTCGTGTGAAAATTAGGCAGTGCACCTTTAAATTTGTGCGTCGAACTGACAACGGAAAGTTAATGATAGCCTATTTATTGTGAGAAATCATCTGTCAAGCCGGCAATTTTTTTTATTCTTATATTTATTGATGATGACAAAGAAAAGGAAAGTGGATGATGAAAACAGGATTTTCGATAGTGATGATAGTGATAGTGAGTCACTCAATAAAAAGAGTAGTTTGATTTTCCATCTCCTCGTTCATTTGATTCTGTTGACATAACGCACTGTGAGCGAGGGAGGATTTCAGGTGAACGATGACATCAGTAGGAATAAGCAATTTGTTTTCCACCATGAATTGTGAAGTTATTTTTTCCAAATTCGAATGTTTTTTCTTTACTCAAATTGAGAAGTTTTTTCCATATTCAATTATGCTTTGCAAAATTTCAAAATGTCCTACAAAGTGTTTGCACTTTATTTGGCTACTGGATGCTAATCCACTGATGGTCACGTTGAGATTCAGCAGGAAAAATGTACATTGCCTTACAAAGGAATAAACCCAACCTTTCCAAACAACTCAACTCGAAAAGAGTTGAGTATAAATATAAAAAAGGGGGTGCCTTAATACCACTATGAATGCCTACACTCAAGAACGGACATGCTAACATCCAACAGTACAAGCACACATGCTCACACACTGACGTGAAGCGAACAACAGGAATTTATTAACTCCCACCCTCCCGCATACACAGTCTTTGCATATGTGGGTTTCCATCCTGCCAGGAAGGTTTCCTATCAAGAACTGGAATGATGAAAGCATGCGGGGGGTGGACATTCTTGTGCTGTGAAGTGTTTCGGCCTACACTTCTCCACTCTGATCTCCACAGGACAAAACAGAAGCAGACGGGGCAGACGGTCATAATAAGAAACACCCACATGGAATGAACACAAGGATATGCACTCCAATCGATGGCTACGGCCGCTTAATAGTTGACACAAAATTGGAGTCCATTTTAAAGGAGAGGTTCATTTTAGTGGCAGGGTGGCTCAGTGCATTGCACTGCTGCATCACAGCAAGATGGCCCTGGGTTCGATTCCTGCCTGGGGCTCTGTTAGCACCATACCCCAGTGGGTTATGTCTTTCTGTGTGGAGTTTACATATGCTCACATGGGGATTTCTCCATATAACATCAGCAAGGTCCCCCTCAAAAACATGCAGAAGAGTTGTCATCTGACCAGCAATGGATACTGAAGGTGGTCCCTGGGCACTGTAAGCTGCCTGCCTCCCGGAGGAAGGACAAGCCTTGATGGGAAAAAGTGGCAAACAAATTTCACGGCCACCATTAACTGCATGTGTGTGTCAGCCGCTACACTTATGCATGGGTTGTGGTGTATGTGTGACAAAAGTTTAGTTCAATATTTTTCAAACCAGGCCTTATTAAAGTGGTTCCCATCATTTCTAACTGTTCATACTTTAGCACAACAGCACTGAGTACTAATTGAGAAACCTACCGCTCTACTGCAGCTTCTTACTGTGATTAAATGCAGTCCAATGGGAAAAATGTTTAAGCCATAAAAAAGAAAACATTAACTCTAAAATCGAAAATGTAACTGAAAAATGGAAAAATTAGTTCGATTTTTTTAATAGCTGCATTAAGAACAACTTTCTCAAAAAAAGCTTTGTGTTTAGAGTTATACATTTTAATCATGTCATTACAATGTCGAAATGTATTTAAATATGTACAACTGCACTGGCATCTCAGCAATCCTAATTATCATAGCAATGTGGGTATTTGACCTCATTCTCCACTACATGTATTTAAAATTTGTACTGGAACAGACCACCAGCTGGCATCCACAAAATGGAGAAATAAAAGTAGTTTATTCCAGACCAAGGTAAAGATACAGTATATCAGTTGATGTTAGCGATCACAGTATTGGTCTACTCTGAATGTCGGAAAGGACGTAAGATGAATGCATGATAGGAGACATCCACAATGTCTGCTACTTCACATCGACATATGTGCTGGTTCTGGCCATTTGGTTAGTCAGTCCAATGCAGTTGCTGTGCGCATTAATCACCGACACCCCAAGCTTTTTTACGGTTTGTTAATACTAAATCTACTGAGCTTACCTAGGCCTAATGGACTCATTATTATCACATATTTGCCGTCTGTGTGTATTTAATTACTCAACATGTTCATTAAGTTAATCAGAGATGGTGGATTTTCACAGCCAGGGGAAGGTTTTAATGCTATGTAGCGTCACTCACAACACCGTGGCAGCAGATAAATGGACTGTATCAACCGGAGCTGTGACAAAAGGGGTGTACAGCTGCTGTGTGTCAGAATTCCCTCTTGCAGAGCCACACGTTTCTACAAGTGATTTTGTTAAGGCTTTTTTTCCCATCATGCCCAGACACAAGTGGAAATGTTTTCCTAATTTGTATATTTTGCAGAGGAAAAGAAAAAGGAAAAGAGCCCGCACGTGTTAATTAGCTGCTGTAAAGTACTTCATGATGTAGTAAGGTGTGTCGGTGTTGCACTGTAATGATGTGTTGGGAGGGCTGTAGGACAACTGCTGCCACTGCTGCTTCCCTTTGCGATCGGTTGTTTATTTCATATATTTGGTTGCGTAATGGGAGTCAGATGGGCCAGTGTTTAGAACAGGTTCCCAAATCAGCCACATGCTGTCTAATTGGCTGCAAATGGGGCCAGTAAGAGATGCAGAGAATTGTTTTTTCTTGGTCCTGATCAGGAGGATTCGGTAACGTGATCTGAACCTGATTGGACACACAAGGGTGAAATTGAAGAGTTCAAAGCAAGGAGAGAGTTTGATTTCCTAGTTCAGATTATTCATGAAACATGAGAAATGATTCCATTGACAATTATAGATTAAGAACAACAAGTATACATTTTGATATTCAAGTCTGATATTTTCACTCGCAAAAACAAAACAAAACAAAACAAAACAGCTGTATATTTATTGCATTTTTTGTCACTGCAAAGTCAATTACTTTGTTCCGCAGTGATCGGTAAGCAGGTGCACCCACAGGAATTCTTCCCATGGTATGCAAAAAAAACCCAACCACAATAGAGTAACCTATAGCTATATAAAATATGGATTAACGTATACCATATTTTTGATGTCAACATTTTGACAATAATGGCAACATGGACAAATGTCTTGCTCAAACTCATTGGAACGAACAAAGGGATTTATTCTGCAGACTAGACATTTATATATACTGTACATTGTAATGATACTACAATTAGCAATGTAGCCTTGGTGTCATTACCCTGGGCAAAGACCACAAAATGTAAGAATTAAGGGCATGGGCATGAGGCCATATTCATGAAACCTTGTTTGGAGTTGTACTGACCAACCCCGTCACCGCCATCTGCCACCCCCACACCTAACAAAAAGCACCCTGATAGAGGTAGACAGTACACTTCTGAGACATCATTTACGCTGGAATAAATCCTGTACCCTTCTAGTCATTTACAAGAACTGTGATTCCTCCTCACAGATGTATCTCAGCTATCAGCTTTACAACCATAGTCAATGACGTGTGAGTGGCATGTGGCAGATGGGAGGTCCTGTCCCATTGTCCACTTCCGTTAATCTTTATAGAGGACAAGGAGTTCCTTCATCTGCCTTCCCCGCTCATGTGTGTGTGTGTGTGGGGGGGGGCAGCCATTGCAGTGTACAGCCATTGCCGCCTCACCTTTCACAGGGGGTGGTGGTCAAAGGCGTAGGATGGTGTGAAGTTGGAGAATAGGAAAGAGGAATTGATGGGGAGTGGATGAGTGCTTGGGGGGAAGAGACGAGGCAAACAAAGGCTGAACTTCTACCACGACAGTAAAAAAAAAGGTGATGGTCCAAGCCAAACCTGTTAACACCTGCATTCCCTAAACTGACAGAATTAAAGAGAAAATCAAGCACTGACTTTGCCAAATTATATTTTTCACATTTTACATATATTCATACATATATTCACTGTGTTACATATGTTTGTAACACTATAATAAGGTTATAATTTACCAAGTTTTACCAAAGTACCAATTTAATAAACGCTTATCTAAGACATGGACACATGTTTTCATTATTGACGAGTGAAATTATTGACAAATCCATTTGTAAATGCCCTGATGAAAATTACCTCTTCACGACCCAGTCTCTGTTGTGGAATTTCTTACTCCCTGAATTAGCCATTTTACAAACATTGAATAAAGCACACACAAAACGACTCACTACCCCTGACAACTCACAAAACGATAACTTACGAATGGTTTCCTGCTGAATTGGTTTCCTGATAAATATCAATACATATTTGTTATACTTTTAAACAAGCCAGTAAGCGCAAACTACAGCACTGTCAATTCAAATCTCAACTAATATTATAATTTTTTTTTCATATTTCCATGAGTTATTATTCATCCTGTTGCAACGGTGCCATGGGGGTATTATAATGCGGGTATATAAGTGGCACAATACCCACACACTCTTATTTTCCACACGTTTCTGGAAGCTTCTCTCAACTCTTCTTTAGTGGTGGAAACCCATGGTTTCCCATCATAACCAAATGTGAACCGTATGTATGTACGCCCATTTATTCCCATGGTATATGGAAAGCGTTCACACACACACATACACATGTAAAAAACAAACACATACACAGCACAGATGGTATAGATATATAGCTTCCTATACTAGGCTATTGGTCTGATTACAACCGCTGTGTTTGTGTTACACCCAGTGTTTAAGCCGGTGGCCACCAGTGCTGTAGTTAGGCGGTCGAGTGGTGGCACCAGTTTGAAGGCCGCCGCAAACCACATCTGCCGCATCAAAAGTGACACGAGTGAGGCAACTAACGGGGAACGGCGGCAACTAGCTACATCTACTCAGTTACAGTACATGAATTTAAAGTGGTAATCTGTAATCCTGTAATCCCACTTTTGATAACAGCTATTCAATGTGATGCATTATGCATGTGCTCCTCTATATGCTGTTTACATTGTTGGTGGCGGGGTCCGCGACATGATAAGTGAAAGGCAGCGCTGTTGAATTTGATGAAACAGTGTAGTTAGTTGTGGTCAGCAAACTGCTGATCTGGATTCATTCATTCACATTCACAATCAATCTGAAAAAGGCGTACTTTTGTGAAAGAAATTGAAATTTTTTTTATTATCAGAAATTACACATTTTACTGTTACTTGAATGTATTTGAGTAATAGAGAGTAATGTACTTTTGACTCAGTTACATTTTCTCTTTTACTTGTTTAGTTTATAAAAGGTACAATTTGTAATTTCTGCCATGAGGGGTCGCTAAATCACAACAATAATAAACAAGATGGTGTCTGATGACATCAGAAGTAGCGTGGGATCATGGGAGTTGTAGTCTTCGCTTTACAGGGACTGCTTCTGCAACATAACGTGCAGCAAACGTCAATAAATATTCGTGCTCCATCAAACAATATTTAGTAGAGTAATAATAGAGCAATACAAACAATAGTGGAGTAGAAAAAAAGTTTTGAAAAAAAATACAATTCGAGTCCTCTGACCGGTGTTCCCCATGTTGTCCCGGAAGTTATAGCAGTAGAGGCGGTAAAGGGCATAGACACCATGACAGACGACCTAATGAAATGTTCCGTTACCAACATTAAATTATGGATTTCTGTGGGTTTGAAAATTGTTGGAATCATTTGGGATAATATAAGTACACAACTCAACAAAATATATTACATAGGTCTAGTCATTTTTAGACATTTTAATGCAGAAAAGTAGAGGCAGAAACTACATATTGTACCTTTAAGTCATACCCATGCACGTGACCTGTACACTGCTGCAACATGTGCGCACATGCATGTAAAAATGTTTACACATGTTCAGACACAGACAAAATTACATGCAAATGTGCAAGCATATGCACACACACTCACGGACGTTACATAGTGCAGCATAGTATTGCTCACAATGTTAATAATGGTTCCGTTAGACGGAACAGACATAAAATTAATCTAATTGTATAATCACAGCTATACCATTGATTATCCGTCTACAACACCTCCATGGAAAAGTTTGGATCTTGTTTCTTGTTGTTGTGATCATTCCTTCGGACAGTGACCTGTTATGTCCGTGCACTCCTTTACTGCCACATTGTTTTCATTCTGTTTTGCCTACCGACACCTGTCCTGCTCCTGAAATGGCGTACTACTACAGTACATACATGATCACGACCCTACAGACCTACAACCAATCAGAGCAAACTTATGACGTAGCGCTGAGCGATGCAAAATGGCAACCAGCGGGGCCAGTTGTTAAAGTAAACTTTGACCAAATCCTGTCGGAAGTATGGTAAACACATCTTTCTTATCAACAAAAGCTTTAAGTGCAGTTGTTTGTTCTTCTTTTAGAGAAAATATACTGTCCAGTTAATTTAATATGTGTCACGATAGTGGCAGTCATCTTGTTAAGGTATCGTCCTCTGCGTCATCCTATCAAACCCGCCCCATATTTAATAAATGGTTGTGATTGGCCTGACCATAAAATGGTCAGCTTGAATGGGAGGGTGGCCAGACCAATCTACCAGAGCAAATGAAACATGAGCTCGCAGATTCGTCTGGTTCCCAGGCTATTCACAATGTATTGTGGGATACGATTGCCAGCGTAGTGTGCAGTGTTTGCATATACTACCTGTTGCATAGTAATTGAGCACACTATGGTTTTGGACATACTTAACATGTTCACATATTAAGTTGGCATACTAAATTAATATGCTAGTATGCCAATTCATATGCAGCACCAAACAAATAATATTTCCTCATCTCTTCGTTTCTCGACATCATTTTTTCTATGTTTTCTGTCTAAGTAAGATTCTCTAGCTGTTTTCACGGTGAGTAAATGAGGTGGAGCTAGATCTGTCAGACAACTCGATGATGCCACAAACTTCCCGCCCTTATAGGCTGGCCTATTTATACAGCCAATCCCTATCTACCCGCTTTGCTTCCTGCTTTGCTGCCTGCTTGCTTGCTGCACTGCTGTGCTCCCTCCACCTCCCCTGCATCCACCTGTCTACTCTACTCTACTCTAGAGCTCTACTTATATCCAATTCAAGCTCATCACTTCAATATTTGTAGTTCATTAAGCATGCCTATGTTTTCTGTACATCTCGCCAGGAGTGATGAGCAGTAGAGCCCAGATGCCCTCAAACTCAAATGATGCCAAAGAAATAAAGATATTTTAAAATTAAATCTAAGAATTGTCTATCAGAAATAATCTTAAATTCCAATAAATTGATTGTCCCATTTACTAAGCGCTGAAATGCAAGTGTTCCAATGATAACTGATAAAATCAAACAATTACTCAAATGAATAATGATAAATAAGGCTCAATAAACACCCGGCATCAAACGTTTATTGACCTGTTTATTAAAAAGTAAATCTAAGTTGTCAGTAAATATGTTCTGATTGGACACAAGGGTTAGCCTGACACACTCGCAGCGAGGGTAAATTGACGATATGTATGGAACAGTTAGATGTGCAACAGTCTTGCAACTGTCTAAGATAATCTTAGACAGTGCTTCTTTGTGCAGCAACAGACTCCTCCCACCAAGTGCCCACCCGCTTCGCAGCAGCTACAATTCCCTTCCTGTCTACTGTTCTGTTCGCGTCCCTGTCTGCCCGTCGTTTACGGTGGTTAACGATAGAGAGTCGTTGCAGCCTCCTCTGTTCCTGTCTGCCCCATGGGAAGTCTGCTGTCTGCCATGTCAGCTACACCGGAGGCCCAGGAGGCGCCGACAGCGACAGAAGAAACCAGGGAAAAGCTAAAGTTCGGCTAAAAAGGGAGCGAGACTATCTCCCGACCAGCTCTGGGCCGCCTGGTGGTTCTGTGGATTACCTGTGATGCCCATTCCTGTCTCAGCACTCCCCTGAGGTTAGACTGGCCTGGCTCCAGCCCATCTCTGCTAACAACAGCGCTCTTTCCCTGTGCCTTCTCTCGGTAAGACAATCGTTCAAGTCCAGTGGTGTTGACTACAGGAAGCTGATGTCCGTAGTTTGGGCAGCGCCATCAGACACCACCTCTGACCAGGAACCTCCGATTAAGGTGGCTTTAATCCACGCGAGGTCGATGTGTAACAAGTCGTTTATTCTAAGAAACTTCTTTGTCTCTCATGATCTTGACTTCTTGTTTATAACTGAGACCTGGTTGAAATGTGGAGACAACACGGCCTTGACTGAACTATGGACTGTGACTTTGTCAGTGCGCCCAGGATGTCGGTGGCCTAGCTTCTCTTTTTAACAAACAGTTCATCTGCCACTCTGTGGACATCGGTGATTTCAACACTTTTAGGCGCATAGGCTCAGGATTGGATTGGCTAATCCTCTCTTCTCTGTGTTGATTTACCGCTCACCTGACACAAATAATGGCTTTCTAACTGAATTTGCATGTTGATGATGCATCAGATAAGTTTGCTGCTGAGTTTTTAAGCACAACTCAGTCTTAACGCAACATGTATCAGGACCAACACATAATCGTGGTCATACTCTTGGTCATCATCCAATCCATAAAACGCACTATCCATTCTTGCACTCTCAATAGCCACTCTGCTGACAACTTCTCCTGTGTCTTTGCAGACCTTAATAAGGATATGGCTTTCCCTGTCCTGACCAATGACTTAGTCTGCTCCTTTACCAAGCTCTGTTTGTCAACCTTACTGTAGATTTGGTTGCTCCATTTAAAAGCAAATCGATTTGTACTGTTAACCCATCCCCTTGGATGAATGATAACATATGTGGTCTCAAAAGAGAGTGCAGAAAGGTTGAGCATTAGTTGGAAAAACACTAAGCTGGAGGTTCACTTTATTTTACATGAAGGAACTACTTTCATTGTTTAATCAGAAAGTGAAAGTTGCCTATTTTTCCAAATTGATTTACTGTAACAAGATTAATCCTCAAGCTTTGTTTAGCACAATCGATAAACTAGTGAACCCTGCCCCTCCCCCTGTACGACTCTTTTCAAATGATGACTGTGAAATGTTTCTATCACTCTTTGTGGATAAGGTCATATAATAAGGATGTTTTTGTAAAGATGTTTTTGGCTCTTTAGGCACAAATATACTCTCCATTGTCAATGGATTGTCAACATCTCCCTTAGCTCTGGCTGTGTGCTCGATTACTGTAAACATGCTATTATTCAGCCACTCTTAAAAAAGCCAAGCCTTGAACCATTGCTTCCCAGTAACTATAGACCTATATCCAAACTTCCTTTCATTTCCAAAGTTTTGGAAAAAGTAGTACTGTATGTAAGCAACTCCTACATGTCCTGGACAACAATGATATCATTGATAAGTTCCAGTCTGGTTTTTGTCTGAGGTACAGTACTGAAACTGCTCTTCTCAAGGTTTCAAATGACATCCTAATGTGTGCTGATGCTGGGGAGTGTTCTTTGCTGCTTGACCTAAGTTCAGCTTTTGACACTATTTACCACTCTATTCGCCTTAATAGCCTTCAGCAATGGGTGGGTATATCTGGGACTGCCCGTGACTGGTTTGCCTCCTACTTGTCAGATAGGAGTTTTTCTGTGGCTATTTATGATTATGTCTCCTCATCTGCTCTGCTGACTTGTGATGTGTCCCAAGGTTCAATCCTTGGTCCTATTCTTTTCTCCCTCATGGTTTCTTAATTAGTCGCTTTAAGTGTATTTCTTATCATTATAATGCAGACGATACACAGCTGTACTTCTCATTCAAACCAAATGACCATACTAACCTTGCAGGACTGCTTAACAGCGATCAAGGACTGGTTGTCATATAACTTCCTCCAGCTTAACTCTGACAAGACAGAAGTCAATATTATAAGCCATTATAGCATTTCTGATAGAATACAGCAGATTATTGGTCCTTTAGCAGCAAATGTCAAGGGACCCTCAAAAAACCTAGGAGTCTTCTTCGACCAACACATTAATTTTGACTTGCATGTAAAGAAAGTGGTCCTGTATTCTGTATTTTCCTTTCAAGATCTGGAAAAATCATTCATGTTTTAGTCTCCCATCTTGATTATTGTAATGCACTGTTCACCACCCTGAGTCGCTCTTCTGTGTCTCGGCTCCAGTTTATCTAAAATTTAGCCAAGATGCGATGTAGGTCACACATCACACCAGTGTTGGCCGCTCTACATTGGTTACTGCAGAATTTATTTAAAAAATCACCTACAGTATAAAACACTACACGGGCTGGGCCCACTTTACATTTATGAATTATTGTGTCCCCTGGCCACAGTGAAATCATTGAGATCTCTCAGGTCTTCTGACCAAGGCCTTCTGGCTGTCCCTAAATTGAGAATAAAAACTATGGGTGACTGAGCTTTTGCAGTTGCAGCTCCTACTCTCTGGAACCGTCTTCCCTTCCCGTTATAAGAAAACACACAGTCAGTGGATCTTTTTAAGAAGCTGATAAAATCTCACTTGTTTCATAAGCACTTTGTTTTGTAATGTGTGTTTACCTTCTGTGCAGATTTTAATGTTTTTATATTGTTTTCTGTATTTCTGTTTCTAACTTTCTCTTTGATTTCTATTTTCTTTAATGTTTTCATTGTACAGCACCTTGTAACTGGTTTCGAAAGGCGCTTTATAAATAAAATTTACTTACTTACCTACTTCTTTAATCTGGTATCCCAAATACTAGGCCATCCAACCTTTCATCCATCTGTCCATCTCTCGATGTCTCTGTCTCCATCCTGCTCTTCAAATCTCTGAATCCCCTCTGCAGTCCCTTCCTCTCTTCTCCGTCCTTTCCCTAAGCTCCCCATCTCTCCCTGTTTGCCAATTTCCCGTCTTCCCTTCCTTCAGTATTGTTTTCAATTGTTTTTCGCATATGCACAAATTTACAGAGGCCTGGAGAGAATAAAATGTATATAATGATGTCAACATATGACTATGTTGTTCAGATTAGGTCCGGACCACTTCTGGCC
>OMKR01044329.1:0-10236 GCA_900302355.1 Cyttopsis rosea | reverse complement strand
CTCTCACTGTGGTTCGCTGGAGTCCCAAAGCTTTAGAAATGGCTTTATAACCTTTTCCAGACTGATAGATCTCAATTACTTTCTTTCTCATTTGTTCCTGAATTTCTTTGGGTCTCGGCATGATCTCTAGCTTTTGAGGATCTTTTGGTCTACTTCAGTTTGTCAGGAAGGTCCTATTTAAGTGATTTCTTGATTGAGAACAGGTGTGGCAGTAATCAGGCCTGGGTGTGGCTAGAGAAATTGAACTCAGGTGTGATAAACCACAGTTAAGTTATGTTTTAACAGGGGGGGCAAACACTTTTTCACACAGGGCCATGTAGGTTTGGATTTCTTTCTCCCTTAATAATAAAAACCTTCATTTAAAAACTGCATTTTGTGTTTACTTGTGTTGTCTTTGACTAATATTTAAATTTGTTTGATGATCTGAAACATTTAAGTGTGACAAACATGCAAAACAATAAGAAATCAGGAAGGGGCAAACACTTTTTCACACCACTGTGTTATATGTTATTCTAATTAATCCAAACAATTTCCATATTAGTTTGAATTAGTTTGAACTTGATTTAAGTATTATAAATATTTTGAATTTGAATTTACAGTGCCTACTTAAATTAAATTGTTGCGTGTGTGTTTGTGGACAGTCTCTATCACCACTCATCTGTCACAGTAGCCTTCTGCCAGGGTTAATGTGATTCCTTGGTGAATGATTACAGTCTGGCAGTGCTGCTGGCAGAGCTTGGCTGTCTGTTGGCGGGGAAACAGTCACCGTGGTTACGCCTGTATCGGGTCACAGGGTTTGATTAATAGGTTGGGTTGTACTCCAGAGCTGTGACTCAGGAGGGGTTGGCCTGCTACACATTACAACATTGCTGGCCAGATCTGGCGGGTAATTCTACATGGTTGATCCTCCTAAAAGGCTTTTTGTGGGTGAACGGAGAGGGTGCAGTGGATTAGACCTCCACCTTCGAAACCACACCTACCCCATGATGATCTGCGACTGAAACTGCATTAGAATCTTTTCTTGTTTCTTTCCAAGTCCGTCTCCCTGCTAGCTGTCATACCGTCTCATTAGAGAGGAAACATCTTCTATTGAGTGGACTGCCCAGCCCTCCCTCTGCAGGATCCAGCCCTGGAAAATGTATGTAACATACTGTAGTAAATTCACTGGATTTAATGAGGCGTCTTAAAAAGATGTAATTTAACATTTGAACAGCTTTGACTTTCTCCTGCCAAACACTCTTTAGGGGTCAAACTGACGTGATAGGGTTTCATTGATCCAATAATAGTTCATTAACTGATCGGGTCAATATCTCCCATTAGAAATCCTCAAGAGATGTGCATTATTGGAAAGTGGTCTACCGTTCAATTTCTGTTTGAAATCCTGAAATCCTTTGACAGGCTGATAGAAACCAGACACATGGGCAAATTAATAGGCATCAGGTGGTGCTTATTTCCCATCAGGCTTCCCCTAGGTCTACCCTCCACCCCAACACCTCACCCTCCCCATGCCCACCTACCACAGTATTCAACCATTTATTGTTCTGGTCAGCTGAGCCCATTAAGCAGCCAGTTAGCTAGTCATCTGTTAGCTAATGAATGTGTGATAAATGTGACTTTTATCCAGAGTAGGGCTGCACGATATGGTAGAAAAATCATATTGTGATTATTTTGACAGATATTACAATTGCGATATGATTCATGATTATTGTGAATGATCATTTTTGCATCACAATTTTCATTTTCGCTGGAAAAAATATATTAAAATCACGATGATGTGACATTGGTTGGCGTCTGTACCAAAGAAACATCTGGAGAACAAGATTTGTAGGCCAGGGAATAGCTCTACAGCACTAAGTACTTCATTTATAATGCTGTTTTGTCACACATTTTACCTTTATCAAAAAATTGCAGTTTCTGCAATTTGGATATTGCACTTGCCATATTGCGTTTTTGATAATATTTCAATTAATTGTTCAGCCCTAATCCAGAGTGTTAACCACATCACTACAATCAACTTCAAGGGTCAAAACTGTACAGGACAGCTAAAAAAAGAGACAGACTTCCCCTTTAAGGCCATCTACACGAGGAATTAATCTGTGTTATCAGGAATTCTGACTAAATGTGCAGGGCAAATTGTTGATATCAAAGCCAATAAAGGTCCTCCTGTCCTGGCTGACTGACAGCACCTAACCTGCTATTGATCTGCAGGTCTTAATGCCGCAGAGCTCATTTCCACTTGATATCAGACACTAATGTCTTTCGTTAATGTTGTTGGCTGAGTGAGCTTTGGCAGAGAGGAGTGCGGTTGGGGAGCGCGGTAATTCATGCCATATCAGATTGTTGTTGTTTCATGGGGTGGACTTTAATACCAGGAACATCCATTTGCGGTCTAGTCTGCCAGCCCTGCAGGGCACCTAATGTGTTCTGGTCCTCATCACGTCCAGTGAACCCACTTCCTGATACTTTGTTCTACAGGAAGAGCTTCAAGACATTAACTGTTTACTGCACTGATTATGTTTTGAGATGTTGCCATTTGAAAATGTGTTGGCAGCCCTGAGAACTTCCACTTATTGTGTTGTTTTCATATACAGTACATTGATTGATATTGAGGTCTACGTGGCCCTTTTCATTAGTTTTTTTTAGTAGTTAAAAAGTTTATGTATTATTTCAGTGCCACACATTCACACTGAGTTGTCCAGTACAACCACAAAATAGAACTGGGTGTAATTGAGAAGCTGGTGGTTAGTTTCAGTATTCAAAGGCTGCTAAACACTACTTATTGAAAGAGTTTATCATTTACTTCACCTATCTGAATTTTTTCCACCTGGTGTTGCCATTGGTGTTGGAACCATTAGCCCCTTTTTCACAGCCTATCCAAGCCGGCATCGTTGCGCCTTTACTCTGCAACGCTGCTCTGTGTAAAAGGTACGGAGACGGCATGGGGGGGCAGAGTTGACCCACCTCTGTACCGCCAGCGGAGGTAGTGACAGAGGCGAAACGGAGCCGGAACGCCGTCTGTATAAAAAGGGACAGCGGCAAGCCGGCTCAGGGAGAGACATTCTGATGACCAAGTTTTACATTGGAAAAAAATAAAAAAAATACTCCACTCGGGAGCTGCGTCTTGTCACAGCGATGCAGATATTCCTCTAAAATTCCAATTTGAATTTATATGCTTTATTATTTCATTATTATTATTATCATTAAAATAGCCTCCGGAGAAGGAAGGATCTTTCTCCACCGGGTCTCTGCCAGTCCGCGTCTCCGTGCCGGCAACACGGGTCCACAGCTCCGTTGTCCGCACGGCCTCACCCGATGCTACCGGGTCTATTCAATTAAATAATTTAATTTGAAATATTTTTATAATTTAAAATAATAAGGTTATTAATGTGACTTAATGTGAATGTCACTTCCAACCTGTCTTTCTGGCCGACGCTGTTGTGTACGTCACGCGCCATGACCACGCCCCCATGATTCCGGAAAGCCGGCTTTGCGACACGCTGTTTAAATGCACACACCGGGGAGGCAATGTGCCGTCTTTGTGTAAAAAGGCAAAGCCGGCATATTGACGGGCCGTCTTCGCGGTATTATTGCGGAATCCTCTGTGTAAAAGGGGCTTGTGACTCTAATCCGACAGATTGCCCTCTGTGGAGTTTACCGTGGCCCGAGTCGTCTTTCCTGCGGCCTCTGAGGGATGCACCGACCCGCGTGCCGCCTCAGCCGCTTCCTGCTCTCCAAGGCTCGTTTGGTTTGAAGACAGAACTGTGTTCCGGAGCGTTGCGTGAAAAGGTTGGTTTACATGCTTGAAGCGATCTTCATCAACGGTACGCATTTGCTGACTGTATTTGTGTCGGACTGCCCCGTAGATCCTTTTTACTCAATGTACAATTCCTGAACCTTGAGAATTGCCCTAATTTGAGTTTTAATTCATTACTCGGGCTATTTATTTTTATAATTTATTCATAATTCATTCTTATTCATTTTTATACATATAATTGCCATTAATAATATAGATTTTTGCCACTATTGTAGAATAAGCTTATAACAGTGTAATCCATCTAGCACACATCCACATTGGAAAAAGAACCTTTTATTTATTGAAGCATTTAAGCAAGACAGTTAATGTTCCTCAACCCAAATGATGCAAATGCACTTAATTCACATTATTTTATTTGTGACATTTCGTGCATTGGTTTAAAATCTCAGACATTTGGATGGAAACATATGATCCTGTTCTTGTGGTTCTTGGTATCAGATCTTTTCCCTGGAGATATTCTATGATACATCATCCTTTAAGCCCAGTAATGGTGTCTGTCCGGTTCCCAGGGTTCTGGCTGGAGGACAGAGCTCTCGGAATGTGTCCGGCAGCTCCTCATGGATGAGATCAGCGTCTCCAACCCGACATTCCCTTCCCAGAGGTTCCTCACTCGCTTCCTGAAGAGACGCAGCGACCACCTGCTGCTGTGTGCAGCCTCAGGTCAGGGGCCGTGAGGGACATGAAAATATGAGAATAAATCACATAGATCATATATTATGTTATACAACTATATTTAGTAATATTTATTAATGCATTTGCTGATCACATCGCCCAGCAGATGGATAAATGGTTGTCAAAAATAGTTCTGAATGTAGCTGCGTTTAAAAAAATTTATAAAATAAAAATAAAAACTCTTTATATATGATTTTAGTTTTACTGCTCATACAGAGGTACGATGTTGGGTGTTGCCAAGTACGAACTGAAATGCAAAGTAGCAGCAAGAAAATGTAAAAAACGACAGCAGTTTTCCCTTAATCAAACAAATCAAACAATACATCTAAATAAAAAATAAATAAACAAATACAAACAATTAGTTTTCCGAGTTTCAGTGAACGCAGCATAAGTAGTTTAGTTTTCCGAGCCTGAGAACGCAGAACCACTTCGTGCTGTCTCTGGATCCGATACAAACTTTCTAACCAGAGTGCTGTGTCCGCATCAATTTTAAATAATTTTCAATTTTAATTTTAACCTAATTAATTAATTTAATTTAATTTAATTAATTTTTTTATTTTTTAATCAGACACTGTGCTCAAAGTCACTGGCACACCGGCACCAGTGGAACCCTTGGGGGGGAAGAGGAAGCGGGTGGATGAAGGCGAAACATCAGGGAAGATCGCTAAGAAACAGAGATCTATCAGGCCGGAGGAGTCGAGCGCTTCCACGTCCGAACCCGAGGCCCCCAGGAGGGGAGGTCGAATGAGCCGCGCCCAGAGACGCAGGATGGAGGAGGAGGAGCAGAAAAAAGTCAAACCTCTGCCAGAGACGCCTTCCGTTCTTTCCCAGGATGCCGCTGTGATCGTGCTCGATGACTCTCCTCCAGCAGGGAGCGTCGTGAAGGAAGGTGAGAGCGCCATGAAGCCATGTAGGAAATACGACTCGCTGGCTGGTTGAATACTTCATATATTATAATTGATAATGTATTTCACCAATAAGGTCACGTGTACCCAAAGCATCAGTCAGTACAAAACTCCACAGCTACTGGAAAATGTCAATTATTTCTGCAATATCAGAAAGATAAAAAGTGAATTCATTTTAAAATGAAATACATTTCTTCATTTTGCTCATGCAGATCTTGAACAAAACGGTGACACAAGTCTCAAGACTCAACGTTTGTTTGTTTGTTTTTTTAGCAATGCATTTTGATTTCACTTTAACTGTAGGAGCTGGATGTGGTACTCCAATGCACATTTGATTTACATATGATTAATGCTTCATCATTCTTTATTTAGTTTTTGCGTGTTTGTTTTCCAGATGTGGTGACAGAGGAGATGCTTTGGACAGAGAAGTACCAGCCGCAGCATTCCAACGACATCATTGGCAATACCGCCTCCGTCCGGAAGCTGCACAGGTCGGATTTAACTTATTATATTTATATAGCACACAATGTTCTTTGTCAATAGTAACACCAGTCGAATACCAGCGCTCACTTAAAAAGAGATGTACAAATGCTCTGATAACTAAATTCGGCAGCAACATTACATTTTCGGAAGGAGTTTCATGCTTTTCTTTCAGATCTTCAAAGATAAAAATAGTGTCTGTTTTGACAGTCGGATCCGTTGTCAGATTCAGTGTAGAGGCGGCTTCATAAGAAATGTATTCCACGGAGATTTTGGGGACAAAACCGTCTGTTGTGTTTCTGCAGCTGGCTGAAGGAATGGAAGCTCCGCACCGCCCGGGAGGAGAGCAAGAAGCAGAACGAGGGTGAACGAGAGGACGGCGGCAATGGTGAGAGAAGGGAAACCTTCACTGTTCTCTCTGTTAAAGGTTGTATCTGTAAGATTTGCCACCGGCGGAGAAATCCTGAAGCAAACTGTTGACGACCAACAGGAGTTTTAACATCGCGGACAACTCGTCTCTCACTACACACATCATTTCATTTCCGCTTGTTTACAAAAAATTCACATATGGTTCAGTCTGACTACTGAGTCTGCGGCGATTTAAAGTATTAATCCGTAAGATTTTTTTGTTAAAAAAAATAAATAAAATTGTACAGCAGAGAAACTGACACGTGGGTTACGCATGTTTCCAGCTCACTCACAACAACTTGGCGCCCGCAAGCCAAGGTGGGATCTTTCGTTGCGATTCATGGGATCTTTCATCACTTTCATTGTGCCGCAGGGTTTCGTGAGACTCCTCCAAATCTTATGCCAAGTTGCCATTTTGAAGCACGCAAAGTGAGAAAGCAAACTCCTGCAGCAGCACCGCCGCAGTGCACTTGCCACGGACACTCGCTCCCTATCCCATTTGGAAAACAGTAAAGATTTGATGACGCGTCTGACACGGAGAAAACTGAGCCAGTCGGCACATTTTAACATCCCTCCTTTGTACATGTTTTTAAATGGCATAAATGGACCGTAAAGTCCAATAATAAAAAAAGTGCCCCCCTGCGACAAAATGCAGTCTGAGGTGAGAATAGGCCAAGATAAGACCTGTAGAGCTCAGAAGTAGTGTCCCCCCCAAAGTGTATAAATCCCCCCTATGTGAAGCATTTAAGGGGGGAATTCCCCCCATTTTGAAAAAATGAATGTTTGGCACTGTATAATGTGATAATTATCAACATCGATCAATATAAAAAACATTGTAATAACATTTTTGGCCATCAAATTTCTATGGCTTTTCTACTTTTTTGCTATATCGAAAACATATTGTGTCCCCCTGCATTAAAGTCTTTAAATGGTTGGATGTGTTGAACATCTTACTGATACAACCTTTTTAAAAGCGAGACATTTCCTCGGTTCTAGCCTCGTGACCTGGCTGTTCTGACCTTGTACCTCTCTGTCTCCAGACTCCGAGTGGGACTGTGACTCGCTGGACGCCGACGACTCGCTGTGCAACACGCTGCTCATCACCGGGCCGACCGGAGTGGGAAAGACAGCCGCCGTCTATGCCTGCGCCCAAGAGCTGGGCTTCAAGGTACATAGGCATATGTACTTGAAGGTAAACACTGTGCCACCTGGGTGGGCCTCTTCTCAGCTCACGTCCTTCCTCCTCTTCCTCCTCCAGGTATTTGAGGTGAACGCGTCGTCCCAGCGGAGCGGGCGCCTCATTATGTCCCAGCTCAGGGAGGCCACCCAGTCCCACCAGGTGGACATCCAGGGTGTCAACACCCACAAGCCGTCCTACTTCAACAGCTACGGCACCAGCAGTGCTGGCTCCGCCCGCTCCGGACCCTCCCCCAGTACGAAAACTACATCCAGACACGAGCAATTTGATCAGTAGCTATGCGTTCACTGACTTTTAAGTGTGGAATTTGGTATCAGTCACAGCATATTAATGAGATCTATATGCAACTATATTGTTATTTATGTATTGTATCATATTTATATACTGTATTATTTATGATCCTAACATGTTTTTCTCTCATCCCTCAGTGAAGGTGAACTCTCCTCGCAGGGTGGTCTCCTCCCCCAGGAAGCCGCCCCAGTCCCCGAGAGTCTCGAAGATAGGTGGCCTGGCTCCCACCTCCCTGGCCAAATTCTTCAAAATCGGACAGCCTGCGAACTCCGGCAAGCCCAAGCAGATGGGTAAATTATATTGTTTATAACGTTTCTGATAAAAGATTAAAAAAATATATGGATTTATTCCAGTTCCTAAGCACTTCTGTTCTGACCAGAAACTCTTCTAATAACAGTTCATAGAATCATCCAGTTCATAACATGTTTCTACCTAGTACTTTATGCAATACACAAATTCACATGAAACGGTTTCCTAATTTGGAATATCTTCACTTTGATCAGTAATGTCAGTTTTAAGAGTTGAGAAATAGCCTTATTTTTTATTTTCTACATTTTCTGAATTTACCTCTAAGAATTAATGAAGCTAAAAAATAAAGAGAAGAATAAAGTGTTATCTTAAATGTGAATTGTAACACATAAGGTTACTGGTGCTGGCTCTAAAATAATAATAAAAGGAAATAATTACATTTCTCATGCTGTCTATTTGCTGCAACAGAGAGCATAACAAATATGTGCTAGTATCGATTTTCTGGGCAAATTTAATAATTTTCAGGTTTGCTTATTGCTTTTATATGTATTTTATGTCATTTTACTTTTAGAGTTATTTTTCAAACTTTCTGTCTTCAAGTGCTTTTAAATGTTATGTCATTTTTCTCAGTATTCTAGTGGATCTCTTAAATGTTCGTAACCGGCTGCATTTTATTTTAATTATTGAATTAAAATTTTCTATTGTCTTTCTTCTTTGAAATCTGCGAGGCACTTTGCACCCTTTGTTTTAATGAGTGCTATATAAATATAGTTATTCTTATTCTTCTTCTTTTCTCCTTAGCGACTCCCAAGGAAGCCTTGAAGCAGAAGGAGGTTCTCAAGTCCCAGGAGCCCGTGGTGAAAACACCTCCCGCTACCACCGCCATCCGTAAGGATTCCTCCGGTGAAGAGCAGAGCAAGAAGTCGGCCACATCACTCATCCTGTTCGAGGAAGTGGATGTCATCTTTGACGACGACTCTGGTTTCCTGGCCGCCATTAAGACCTTCATGACGACCACCAAGAGACCGGTCATCCTCACCACCAGCGGTCAGTAGCAGAGAGTCTGTTGTGTTGAAGCCCTTTTTTTTTTTTTTTAAGCCCTTTTTTTTCTTTTTTCTTTTTAAGAAAAGTGTGACGAAACCGCCACTTGTCGGGGTTGAAAGGAGGAAGCAGACAGAGAAATCGGCGTAAACAGCGGCCTTAGGCGTGTATTTTATTGTCCACTCGTATCTATAAATGAAAAGGCTCACTGTCCCCAAGACAGGACCTGAAAACCCGATCAGCGTCCTACTCCGGGGAACCACGGCGCTCGCACCTTGACATGCTCTCCTCACTGAAACACAGACAAACATTTAAGAAACTTTCTGGCCCCCGAGTCAGACCAATCGGCATCGCTTGGGCACTGATCGGCCCAATTCGGAGCAGCTGTGCCGACACAGGAAGGAGCCTGTGCTGCCATCTTCAACTTGTTAATTAGAATCAAAAATGAATATAATAAAGTAGCCAGCTGGACTTAAATCAGTAGTTGGCTGTTTGGCCAGCGTTCATGGAAAGCTCTGTCCACGGCTCCGCTCGTGACAGCCAGGGGAAAAATTAAACTTCAAGTTGCTAGCAATATTCAATTGCAACAGTGCAGTGTTAAATAGTGCAGCTACATATGTTTGTCAACGACTTTTTCTTCCATGACTAAGACAAGACGATGACTAAACAGCACCGATGTCATTAAACACCAACTGTGACTATATCAACATGCAATATTTTTGACGAAAAAAGACGAGGCTAAAATGTAGTTAAAAAAATACAAACTTTGCCAAAATCCCTTTTTTTGTTTCATTGACAAAAAAGGAGACAGAATATTATTTCCGCATCACGTGATATTATTTGGCCAATCAGCACAGCCATCTAGGAGGCAATCGTTCTGTTGGTTTGTGAAAAATACTAAAATGTCAACAGTTTTCATTGACTAAAACTAAACTAAAATTCTTACGGGTTTCTTTGACTAAAATACGACTGAAATGCCCAGACTTTTATTCAACTAAAACTTGACTTAAAAAAACAGGACGAGATTGACTGAATATGATTGAAACTAACAAGGACGTTTAACACAGGACTAAGACTAAATAAAATAAGCAATTTTTCTTCAAAGCAAAATATAAGAAAATAAAAATTGTTTTTTCAATGTCCATAGTATGTTTAATTAAAGGGGGGGGGGGGTTAAA
>OMKR01044322.1:0-24814 GCA_900302355.1 Cyttopsis rosea | reverse complement strand
TCAGGGAGCGATAATCCCTTGTTATGAATGAGTGTTTATGACAGGCTGAGAGGTGTGAAGAGGGTAATTTATGATGTTTTTCTTTGGGCGACCCAAGTACATTTCATTTATTTTCCCCCGCCAGTGGGGATGGAGGTTGTGCTGAGAACAGCCTCTAAACCAGATAGATGACAGGATCCCCCGCTCTCTCTCTCTCCCCGTGTTTCTCCATCTCTCTTCTCTCTGTCCTTGCTCTCCTCACCGCTGAATTTTTGACTTGTGTCGAGTCTTTTGAGGATATCTGTCTATTAATTCTAAAGAAAAAAAAAGGATTATATTTGACTGGGGCGACAAAAGCATTCACTGCTTTGAGTGAGTGAAATATAGGACACGGGCAGAATTTGCAAATTGATAGATTTACTGTATATGCGCTTGAATTATTTTTAAAAACCAGAATGGAGCATTCATTGTGTCACTCTCAACAAGACGATTAGGTAATGATTAGGTAAGTTGGGTGAATAAAAAAATACACTTGTAAATAGAAAACATAAATTGGTTGTGTTGTGGAACAGTGACTGATGGAAATGCATTACAGAGGCACTAATTAATCACAGGACAAGAATTTTGGCAAATAATTGAAATAATTACAACCAAATATTTCCAAAGGGGTCTACAATTGACGACAAAATTCTAGGGTGACCACATTTCGAAACCGCAAACCGGGAACCTTAAGTGTACCACACGTTCATGCACACACACATGTATGCACATGCACCATAGGTGTTTTCATCAGGACGGGGGACAATTATTTCAGCGGCTATTTTATTATTATTATTATTATTATTATTATTATTATTATTATTATTTCCACTGTACTCTTGCAGTGTGTGCAGAACGCAACATTTTCATTGCTGGAGGTCTTTAGAAAAGAATGACTTTCTCTTTGGCATGACAGCTAACTGTTAGCGTACTGACACCGTCTGTCAGACAAAGCCACAAGTGTCTATGATATGCCAGCAATAGCCTTGACAACGAGACATTGATTGATTGACACACAAACAGACAAATCAGTGTTGAATTCAGACATGTGGCACATTGTTTATATTTTTTGATTGGGTGAGGTAATGAGTGGGACAGAACATGATAAACATCTATGTCAGCACTGAAAACAAGTATAATATTATTATTATTATTATTATTTTAAATGTGGTGAAAACTGGGACAATTTGGTAGTGAATGTTGAAAACTGAGAACAGTGTTTTACAGATATTTGTCGGGACTCGGGACAATCTGGTCACTGTAATCTATACACATAATGATTCTATTTACATCAGAAAATCATGTAGAGATCCTTTTATGTATAGCATACAGTTTATTTTGTAAAAGGAGTGCAAAAATTCCAAACAACCCAATCAGGATTTTTGCATTATGAATTTTAAGGATCAATGCTACGTCAAATTGCACCCTTCTCAGACCAGTTCTAGATAATTGTCACATTTGGTGAACCTATGGAAACAGCTACTATAAACCTTGATGTTTCTGATTTTAGATTTGAGATGTTTTTGTAGTGTCATTTGATAAACAACATTCAGCTTTCCTCATCTCCAGCAGGTGCCGGATTCTTCTTTGTTGAAAGAGAGACAAGACACTATGTCCCTATATTGACTACCATGGCCTAAATGACATTACCATAAATAATGTTATCCTCTGCCTCTCATCTCCTTGGCCTTCTATCTGGCGCTACTATCTTCACCAAGCTCAACTTATGCAATGCCTCCCATCTAGTGCGCATCAGAGAAGGAGATGAATGGAAGACAGCTTTCAACACTCCTAGCAGACATTATGAATATTTGGTAATGCCTTTTTGGTCTCAAGAATGCCCCAGCAGTTTTCCAGATCCTGGTCAATGATGTGCTTTGTGACATGTTGAACCAGTTTGTCTTTGTCTACCTGGATGACATCCTGATGGCATCCGCTTCATCCAGGGTTACAGCACCCTGGCTGTGCCTCTCACCAGACACACTCCATCCTCTTTGCCTGGTTTCCTGCTACTGAGGAGGCATTCCTCAAGACCAAGTGCCTGTTTACGTCAGCCCCCATCCTGATTCACCCTGATCCCTCCTGCCAATTTGTCATGGAGGTTGATGCCTCCAATATGGGGGTGGGCGCCATTCTCTGCCAGTGCTCCCTCCTAGACCAGAAATTCCATCCCTGTGCCTTCTTCTCCCGCCGACTGTCATCAATAGGGAGTTACTAGCCATCAAGCTGGTGCTGGATGATTAGAGGCACTGGTTGGAAGGGGTGGAGCAGCCTTTTCTTGTGTGGACAGACCACAAGCACCTGGAGTACATTCAGATGGCAAGCGCCTCAACAAGCCAGGTGGGTTGTTTTTTTAAAGATTAAATTTCACCCTTTCATACCGCCCTGGTTCAAAGAACTTGAAACTTGACACTCTCTCCCGCGACCAAGACCCTGACCACATTCTGCCTACATCCTGCATTGTCGGGGCTGTGACCTGGGCGATTGAGAGGTCAGTCCGAGAGGCTCAACTCCTTCAGCCTGGTCCTGGTAATGGTCATCCTAACCGTCTGTTTGTTTCTGACCCCGTCCACTGCCAAGTCCTCCAGTGGGCCCACTTCTCCAAGCTCACCTGCCATCCCGGGGGTAACCGCACCATGTCCTTCCTGTGTCTGCGGCCCGCCATGGATCATGAGTTGTGACAAATAAGCGGCTGTCCTTCTCCAACATGTTTTCCGTATTCATGGTCTCCCCACAAACATGTCTCAGATCTTGGTCCTCAGTTTTTATTGGTTTTCTGGAAGGCTTTATGCAGCCTTCTTGGTTCATCCGCCAGTTTATCCTCCAGTTTTTATCCTTAGACCAATGGCCAGACTGAGCGGGCCAACCAGGATCTGGAGTCCACCCTGTGCTGCCTTGTCTCCAGGTAACCCCACCTGGAGTCAGCAGCTAGTATGGAAGAAAGACCAGAAGAAAGAGCTTGCCCAGGAGTTCGTCTACTGGCGGCAGGCAGACGGCCACCGGACCCCAGCTCCTAAGTTCTGCCCTGGGCAGAAGGTGTGGCTTTCTACACGGTATCTTCCTCTTCGCGTGGAGTCACGCCCATCACCAATGTCATCAACACTTCTGCTGTCTGGCTCCAGCTCCCCTGCACTGTCCGCGTCCACCCCACGTTCCATGTTTCCCAAATCAAACCCTACACTGTCAGTCCTCTGGCCACTCCGCCTAAGCCCCCCCGCCTCATCTCGTGGTAGGCCACCCGACCTACATGGTCAAATGGCTCCTGTACGTTTGCCGCGGTGGAAAGGATCTCCAGTACCTGGTCGACTGGGAGGGTTACAGCCCAGAGAGAGATGCTGGGTCCCTGCCAGGGACATTTTGGACTCAGTCCTGGACCAGGAGGCGTTCCTTGGGGGGGGCTTCTGTCACAGTTGTGATCTGTTTTTGTGTAGTTAGTGTCATTTTTGTTTTGTCCTGTAGATGTCTCCTTTGTTTTCCTGAGTCTTTTTGATTTCCGCTTCTTGTTTTCCTCTTCTTGTTTCATCATTGTCAATTAGTTCATTGTGTTCACCTGTGTCTTTGGGTATTTAAGTTTGCAGTTTGGTTTCCCTTGCTTCAATTTGTCTTGTCACTTGCCCTGTCAGTTTGTTCATCACTGTGCCAGTGTGTATTTGTTTAGATTTCCTTTTAGGTTTGATCCAATTTAAGGTCTGCCTTTTTTGCCGGCCTGTTCTTCTGTTCTGATCCCCCTTTGGAATTAAACAGACTTTATTTTTATTTTTATTTTTAATCCTGCATCTCCCTCAGTGTCATTTGTCATTTGGGTCCTACTTCTGAACTCTTACACTGCATCCACCTGTTGCGCTCTACTCTTCTATCCTATGGGGCGATTCAAGCTCCTCACTCATATATTTCTAGCTCACTAATTATGCCTATGTTTGCTGTACGGCTCGCTGGGAGTGCCAGACACAGCAGTAGACACCAAATATAATTGAATGTGTTGCCGTCAGTGTTAAATATCTAATTGTGTTCCAGATGAGAATTCATTCATTCAATCGTTTGATTCGTGTCACACAAACAGTGAACATCTTGTTCGTAAATGTGTTCACTGGTAAATGTGTAAACAAATCTGTAAATGCGTAGATACATCTGTAAATGTGTAGACAAATAGATATTAATGGCTGAAAAGTAATTGTACTTGGAACAACAGCAAGGAATTAGCTTACACTAATTCCTTCGAACTATCTAGCTAGTTACCATTATCTAGCTAGTTAGACATTATTGTGACATATAGTGGCATGATGGCACAGTGCTTGCGCTGCTGCCTCACAGCAAGAAGGTCCTGGGTTCGATTCCCACCTGGGGCACTGCTGGCACCGTGCTCCGGTGGGTTATCTCCCGATCAGGGGCCTTTCTGTGTGGAGTTTGCACGTTCTCCCCGTGTTCGCATGGGTCTCCTCCAACATAAGGACCCTGACTAAAAAAAAAACAACACGTGCAGAACACTTTCCTGTCCTGTGCCTGACCACGACATGGATCCACCACCTGGAATTGGTCCCCGGGTGCTGACGAAGTGAGGGCTGCCCACTGCTCCTGGCTGCCCCTGGAGGAAGGACGGCCAGAATGGGAAAAATGCAGAGACCAAATCTCGTCACCACTCCCTGCATGTGTGTGTGTTCAGGGTCGTCTCCACCCTCTGCATGCGTGTGTTGAATGTGTGATGTTTGACTAATAAATTATTCTTAATTCTTATTGTACATTCGAGGGAATGTAGAGGCAGGCAGGAATATTAAAATGTGGTAATGTTAATTTCAGATCAATGTCAAAGTACCCGCTTTGTTACGATTGCACCAAAGTCTAGAGTTCTGAATTTGCATAGTAACTGTGTAAAATTGCCTCTGTCCCGTAAGCCTGCTGATAAGTCAACGGGACAGTCAAAGTAAATAATTAGGGGTAGCTATCTGGAATTGTCTATTGCCTATGTATTTGTTTTCTTTGCTTTTGAGTTAAAATTCATGTTTGTCTTGTTTCTGTAGGGTCAGGCTCGAGGCTCAGACGAATGTGGAGTGTGTGGCCAGAAACCTGATCACACTCATCCAACAAAATCTTGATGGAGGCAGTAGTGAGGGAAGAGCATCTGCTAACCCCTCACCAAGAGCAGCCACTGACTTCAATCCTCCACCCAGAGCTGCTGCGGTCTTCAACCCCTCATCCAGAACAGCCACCATTTTGCAAACATCGGTGTCATCAGAAATGCAAAGGTAGTTTAATAGTATTTTAAAATTTGCAGTTCCATCAAAACACACATACACACACAATTTGGAAATCGAATACACTGTATTGGATTGGAGCAGCCTTGAATAGTTGTATCAATGAACTGAATGATATGTAAAAAATATGAACCATGGTAATTGTAAATATTGTTTTAATCCTTTAGTGTTTGTCACAGATCTTTTCCAGGTCTTTTCAGGAGAAAGTGGAGGTTTGCAAACCCACCACAAACAGTCACTCAAATTGCAGTGTTTTCAGTTGTATGTCCTTCCCACTCCTGCACTTGTGACTCCAAAAGGAGATGAGGACCTAAGGTTTTGCCACGCAGTGCTAGGCATGAGAATGGTCTCATTGCCAGAAGATGCAGCTCATGATCAGGTCAGGTGCAGTACTGTTTCATGCCAAACCATCACGCTGTATATTAGTGTAACAGACTGTTCTGAATTTTCTATGTGCTTCTGTATGCGAGGCACTGTGTGTCCCTCTGAGTTACCATAGGGCAGGATGTGAAGTTGGTGTGGTTCCACTGTTGCGCATGCGTAGTGTATGGCAAGAATAAAGAGGCAGTTGCTGCCAGACATGCTGTGAAGTCTCTCGTCCCGTTCATTATTTTCTAAGGTATGCAATTAGGCGCACCTAGGACGCTCGGTTACAATGGTGGCAGAGGTGGTCGTCTACGAGCCACTGTTTATGTTTCTTTTCTATGTGTTGAGCCTTTATTCACGCTGTTTTATTAGTTAGCTGTCCCAGATGGCTAACCCCACGTGGTGCTTCAAAGACTGTGGGCGACTATGTTAAGGATATGTGGTGTGGAGACGAGGACCCTTTTAAACCCAGCATGGGGATGTTTGTCAGATGCTTGCCCAGCAGGGACGTCAAAGTTGACCTGCCTCCCTTCACTGGTGATGGGAGCCAGAGTTTCCTCAGCTGGGTGAGGCAGATGGAGGTGGCTGGTGGTGGTGGCGATGGCGACCGTGATAGTAAGCTGGTGAGGATTCTTACTACTCGCCTCACCAAGTTGGCTTTTCTGCTATGGGACAGCCTTCCTGCTGCAATCAAATCGGATTATACTGCTGTTAAAGAGAGACTCAGAGTGGTTTTTAGAGAGGGACAATTAGTGGGTGGCTTCAGAGCCAGCCTTTCGGCTCGTGTGCTGGTGAGAGCTTGGAGGTGTTTGCCGCTGAGGTGAGCCAGCTGGTTGCGGAGGCATTCCCGGACTAGGGTGACATCGCACAGAGGGAGGAGAAGTTTCGGTGCTTTCTCGCCGGCCTGGACCCAGCATTAAAGGCCAAGTGTCTCGAGCAGGGCACCACGGACCTGGAGGAGGCTTTGACTGTGGCAGAGCGATATGAAAATGCCAGGTTGGCCTTACAGAGAGACTGTGTGAGCAAGAATCCATCTGTGCAGTCTGTGTCAGTTTCTGATGGCCTCCAGAGGGCTGTTGATAAATTAACAGAGGAAGTGTACGCTATGAGGATGGAGATGAAAGAGATGTATGATGAATACCAGAGTTATGAGGGACAGAGGGAATGGAGCGCTGACAAGGGGGAGCGTGGACTGATGGATACCGTGGGCAGTTTTCACCTCAGGGGGGCTACATGTCATGTGGCTATCACCCAGACCCAGTGGTGTTCCCCACCTCTAAGCCGCCGGGTGGTAGGAGCCCTAGCCCGAGGTGGCGTGCCCGACATTAGGAGGAGCCGAGGAGGGGCGTTGTGTTTTTCCTGTTGCAGCAACAGGACGCTGACAGCAGCATCAGGGAATCAGTTGGTAGCTAGTGTTGAGATCCGAACACCATCCTCTCCGACTCAGGGCCCCTCACAACATGACATTTCCAAGAACACTGCTAGTATGGATGGTGGTGACCGCCCCACATCTTATGTTCGGGGTGTGGTGGAAGGCACTGAAGTCTCCATATTAGTGGACTCGGGAGCCACTGAGTCCCTGCCCTGCGGAACCAGCCCCTAAGAAAGAACTATATTGACTCCTGTGCAGTGAATGGACAAATGGGCACCATGGAGGTTACCTTCTGCCTGGGCTCCACCTGCTGGCAGCACACGTTTTACATGCTGAGGGAATCCACTCAGAATGTTCTGCTCGGCCCTGCATCGGGGTGCTGAGTTGGTTCCTGAATGCTGTAACATATGTCTCACTGAGGTCATGACCATTTCCCCTCCTGATTGAGGCACTGGTGCCAGTGAATGTTCTTTCTCCTTGTGGTGTTGGCTCGCCTGCCACAGACTTTGAGGGGATTCTGGAACCTAACATCCCAGAGACAACAGGGCTGGTGGTTGCTCACACAGTGAACAGTGTGAAAAACTGTCACATTGGTCCGCATCCTCAATCCCATGGCAGAGGCGGTCGAGCTGAAGCGATGGTTGCACATGGGTGAGTTTTATCCAGTCAGAGAAACTGATGTTTTATCACCCCCCTGTGTCACTAGCGCAGGTGCAGCCACACTGCCCGCTTCTGCAGGACCTGTCTCACTGGACGAGTCACCTATCACAGCACAACAGAGGCCGGAGCTGTCAGAACTTCTACATAGTAGTTTACTTACTACATTACTAGTGTTTTCAACGTGTCGGATAGAAATACTGGCAGGTGCACACTAGTTAAGCACCACATCAGGACTCGTGACCATTCCCCTGTCAAGCAACGTGCCTACCGTGCGTTGCCTGAGAAACAAGCTGAGATTGAATGCCAGGTAGCTGGTCTGCTGGCTGATGGGGTTGTGAAGGAGAGTTGCAGTCCCTGGGCTTCCCCAGTGGTGCTGGTGAGGAAGAAAGCGGGACAGTGGAGATTCTGCATTGACTATTGTCGTCTCAACTCTGTGACAATCAAAGATTCGCCCCCCCTCCCACATGTGGATGACAGCCGTTGACGCCCTGGCTGGCTTGTCCTGGTTCAGCACACTTGACTTCTCAAATGACTACTGGCAGGTAGAAGTGGCCAAGGAGGACAGAGAGAAAGCGGTATTTTAAGGTATACACTGATGCTTCTAAGGATGCAGTTGGAGCGGTGCTGGCACAGGGGGATGAGGGAATTGTAGCCTACACCAGCCAGGCCCTCACGCATGCACAGAAGAGATTGTCCTCTTTTGACAGGGAGCTACATTCTCTATCATAACAGACCATCGCCCTCTGCTGGGCCTCAGGTGCATGGCTATTGATAATGACCCCACTGGACAGAGAAGTAGGTGGGTGTTGGAACTAGACCCGTTTGACTGGGTCATGGTTCACAAAGATGGCTCCCGCCATAAAAATGCTGACGCACTGTCCCACCGGGCTGTTTCTCCTGACCCTGTTGATTTGGAAACCTCTTCGGCTGGAATGCACACCTCTGTGGAGGCGCCCGACTACTTTTTCCCCAGATGAGGTGCGGATGGACCAGGTTCCTGCCTATTCTCTCTGCCACAGTGACTCTGAATTGCGGTCATTGCAGCGTGAGGAATCGGACATTAGTGCTATGTTGGCTTGGTTGGAGCAGGGCATGACCACCTCCCAGATTCCACAGGGGGTCTTCAGCCAGCCTGAGAAAGCTATGGACTTGGACTTGGACTTGGACTATGGAGTTTAACTGTCTATCGGTCATTGAGGGGCTGCTGTGTCGGACCATGCTGTTTGCATCCACAGAGGACGGTAAAATTCAGATTGTGGTCCCCTCATTCACGATACTTCTTCAGCAGTTGCATGGGGGGCCGACTGCTGCACTCTTTTCAGCTGAGCATGTGTGGGAAAAGGCAAGGCAATCTTCCTACTGGCCCTTCATGTTGAGAGACATAATACAGTGGTGTCAACAATGCAGAGCCTGTCAGACCCACAGGTGCCCGGTCCCCAGGCAGAGGGCTCCCATGGGGGCATCCCAGGTTAGCCGCCCATTGCAAAGAGTGGCTGCAGACATCTTGGAGCTGCCGTTGACTTCCAGAGGGAATAGATACATCTTGGTGGTGGAGGACTACTTCACTAAGTTTTTGCTCTGTATGCCCTGCCAAACCAGACAGCTCACACGGTGGCTCACTGCCTGTTTGAGGATTATGTGTTAGTGTATGGGGTCCCGGAGGTTCTGCACAGTGACTAGGGCCACCAATTTGAAGCGGAGTTAATCCAGAGCCTCTGCCAATTGTTGGGGATAATATATATGTGCACCACTGCCTACAACCCCAAGTCAGATGGCATGGTGGAGCGTCATAACAGGACTCTGGTTGATCAGCTGGCCAAGATGTTGCTTTCTCATGGGGGTGAATGGGACGCATATGTGAAGAAGGTTGCTTTTGCATTTAACACCTCTAAACATGCCAGCACCCGATTCTCCCCCTTCTACCTCATGCATAGGCATGAGGCAGTGAGTATGCATCATCTATAGCAGAGCGGCTGGAGTCGGCCTTCAGCACGACCAGGCTTAACTCCGCAGAGGCTCACGAGAGACAGAAACTGTATCATGACGAGAGTAGTTGCCACCGTGCCTATGGAGTGGGCGCGCTGGTGTGGCTAAATAACTCCGCCGAGAGCCGCACAAAGTTGGCACCACATTGGAAGGGCCCCTATCGGGCCGTGCAGGTGCTGGCTTCTGGTGGTGAAGCTGCATTGACGTACTGCATCGCCAACCCCCTGGACCCAGGTTGTTCATCATGACAGGCATTGGGGATTAGACCCATGCAGTCTTGCAGGGGAAGAATGGTGCGACCTCCTTCACATCTTCAGGACTTTGTTAGGTGTTGAGTGTACTATGTTCTAGGATTGCTGTGTTACCGAGAGTGCAAACCCTTCAGTGTTTCTTTATGGTTATGTAATGTACGGGGGTATTGAAGTTAGATAATTATCCTGAGAGTAGAGAAATTACACTGAGAGTAGCAGGAGTTTCCTCCCTGTGATATTTTTTTATTTTTTATTTGTTTGGTTGGAGAGTTTTTTTTATATGTTTGGTATATTTACCATATACCAAACATATTTAAAAAAAAACTCTCGGGGACGTTTCTAGTTGAGGGGGGGACGTGTGTAACAGACTGTTCTGTATTTACTATGTGCTTCTGTATGCGAGGCACTGTGAGTTACCGTAGGGCAGGATGTGAAGTTGGCTGGGTTCGGCTGTTGCACATGTGTAGGGTATGGCAAGAACAAAGAGGAGGCTGTACATGCTGTAAAGTCTCTTGTCCCGTTCATTATTTTCAAACCCAGGATGCTCGGTTACATTATTCATAACTCCAGATGCAGTTTTACATAACAGACTGTACTTTTATGACATTTAAAAGAGTGACAACTTGAGTGATTTAAGAGAACCTGTCACATTCACCAATTTTCTTGTATTTAAAAATTTATCTCACTTATGAACGAAATTCGAGCAAAAGTATTTGTACGTTTTCTGAATTAACTAAGTTTAAATATGTCACACGAATAAACAAAAATAGCAATAAATCGGTGTAAATAAAACAAAAATGATGCGGCCAATATTCTTTTTTATATCAGCCCAGCCACAAAAAGCACAACAACACCTGTGCATTTCCTACTGTGACAAGCCAAAATGTATGCTGTGAATAAGGCATGGAGTTCAGCAGGTAGCCTTATATTATGCTAATGACTGCGTGGCAGTCTGAAGGGCATGGTTAAGCCACGGGCTGCAGACGGCAGCAAGGAGCTTCTCCCCGCGATGGCGCGGCTGCTCCGAATCGGCCAAATCAGCGCCCAAGCGGTGCTGATTGGCCAACTCAGGGCAGGAAGGTTTTCTTATTGTCTGTGTGTCGTTCAGTGCGTATCGGCGGCACGCTGGTGCTGGGGAGTGCAAAACCTGAGCGCAGAAAGGACCCAGAAAGAGCATTGTTTTATATTACATAATATATGCATTCATATGGTTGAAGTATAGTGATTTTAAGCAAATCTCTTTAGTTATGTTTTTTTAGACTTTGAGATTAATTTATTGTCCTACAGTTGTGCATTGCTATTGTTGACATCAGAAACCTAAGTATGATAAGGTCTGTACCAGTTTAAAGTGTTGGAGAACTTGGCATTAATATTTTGTAATTTCTAAGCTACCCTTTGTGCTGCCATTACGCTGTTCGATTTATTCTTGCTGCACCTAGTCATGTCATTGGCAAACCCTTCTACAGTGTTGACTGAGATTTTTATGTTTCAGGGAGAAGTGGACGAAGGCGGTTGACAATTGTAAGCCCCCAGGTGGAAGGCTACACCACCTCACAACTGAAGAGAGCATCAAACGGTGGAAATAACACGCTGCATATAGCCCCATTACAGGGTGAATTAGATGTTTCCCCTCTCGCCAAAAATGCCACAGAATTTTCAAAAATGCCAAAGGCAACCTGTGAAAATTGTCAGGACATAATGACATTACATCTTTTGGCCCTCCATGTTGACAGTTGCACAGACAACATCAAAGGCTGTGAAGTAAGTTGTTTACTTGCATGTCATTCAGCCTTCAAGATAACATTGAGTAACTGTTTTTGTTTTTTTCGTTGTTATATGATCAGGACTCTAACTCAGATGTTCAGTGTGTCTCAGTGTATAACTCGTCAACTGATGACACTGACACGTCACATCCTCAAAATCTGCATCCAACAAAGATGTAAGTACATCTGTGGCAGTCCAAGGGGCGTGGTTAGGCCACGGGCTGCAGACGGCAGCAGGAGGCTTCTCCCTGCAACGGCACGGCTGCTCCCAATCGGCCGAATCAGTGCCCATGCTGATTGGCCAACTCGGGGCAGGAAGGTTTTCTTATTTGTCTGTGTCTTTCAGTGGGGATCGGCGGCATGCTGGCGCTGGGGAGAGCTAAACCCAGAGCAGAAAGGACCCAGAAAGAGCCTTGTTTTATGTTGGAGTTTTGGCCCGCAAGCCCTTGTTTTGTTCCTCCCTTTATTAAACACATGCCCGATCTGTCTGAATCTTCAATAAAACTAGCTTGAAAATTTCATACTGTTCATTTATTTTCTTCTTTTTCATTGGTTGTGTCATTCATGGAGTTTATGTTCTTGCCTGTTTTCTATATCTCAGGGTTAAGATTAGGGTTGGGGGGTTAGGGTATGTAATTTGTTTACCCTGGTCCCATTATTTGTTTATGAATCTGTCATACTGGATAATTATTTCTCTTGTTCCACAGCTAGAGAACTCAGATTGACTTCAAACAATCTTTTTGGGGTTTAATATAAACTACTGTTGTGCAGACACTGCCTGTAACAACATCTGATTTTTCCTATCTATTCTGGGAAGATATACGCATGTCCCACAGCAGCATTGCCCTCCATGGCTTCCTGCCCCATCTATAGCCAGCTGTATATTACACACAGTCTGGAGATTCATACAAGTTTCTGCAGAGAGAGGTAGTCATCTAAAGATGTCCATGATAATGCTGAAGCACCACTTCCTGAAATTACAGCAGCAAGCAGCAGCAGCAGGTACATCAGAGGAAGGTAGGGTGGCACTTTCTTTTTTCCTCTTTCCCTTTTTCCACCCAAATCTTGTCCCCCTTTGTCCCACTGTGTCACACTCCATCCCCTCAACATGCACCTATCTTTGCATTTATTGTGTTCTCTATTTTTGATTTGTTGTAAAGCTTGGATTACATACTACATACTGAAAATTGATTTGCCTTATCAGACTGGAGTACTGTCGCAGATCCTAAAAGAGCTGTTTGGCTTTTCACCCAAGAGGTGCTGCGCAATAAGAAGAGAATCGTTTCACAGTGGACTTGAGGAAAGACCAGGAAGAACAGGACAGGTCCTATGTGAGCTTCTATGAGCACAGCAATGTGGAGTGGGCGTCGCCACTGAGATGCAGACTTTTTTTTTTTTAACAAATATGATTTTTCTTGGCTTTGCTGTACTATACTTTAATGTGTTAAGTTCCATCTTTCCAGCTTTCCTATAGGCTTTCATATTTTGCTGTAGGACTAGGTGTTAACCGACATGTTATGTCAACAATGATGCTGAAGGTCAGAACTGGATTCCACCTTAATCTTGGGTGAATTATGGGGCATTGCTTCTTGTATGGTGGTCCTGCTTTCCCTGGTCTCAGTCCAGCCATCACACATGTTCTGTGTGGTGGTTCCATTGACACTGCCACAATCACGATCAAAGACTGTCCTGATTTGGACATCACAACAAAAAAAAAATCTGGTAAGTTTGGCAACCTTCTTACTGCATATTGTTAGAGAAGGCCATGTCTTTGCCATGTTCAACATTGGTAAAGAAAAGACCTTCAATTTCATAGAGAATTTCTGGAGCACTTTTACCTTTCCAGGTTTTTCTAACGTTATGAGAAATTTTTATATTCCTCTTAGGTTGTACAATATTCTTTGAATGGCTTTTCAAAACTGACCAACCACGTATAGCCAAGGATTACGAAATAATATCTACAGTACACTACCTAATAAAATGGGTTTATGTTCTAAAAGTCACATTGTGATCTGAAATGTTTACAAAGGTCTGTAACATTGAATACTGAACAGCAGGGATGGGAAACTGTTTTGGGTGGCTTTAGAAGTCAGAAAACACCACATCAATAAGACTTGTTCTACTGGAAGATATTAAGACCTGTGTGACTTGCATTAATTAAAAAAATATTATGTTTTTCTTCCTACCTCTATTTCCCCCGCCTTCCTCCCTCTAAAGTTGACAGAAAATTTGGAACTCTGAGGTGAGCAACGTGACAGTGTTGTCAGCCTTTGCATGGTGTGGGAAATTCCATTTCCAATTCTGAACCTACATGAAGTGGCTCTATGACAAGCTGCTAAGAAAGGGACTGAAGGAGACTGGCATTTGGTCACTTCTCTCCAATAGAGCGGATGTGGTCAAGCTGCTTTTCCCTTGCGAGAAGGATGGCTTACTTCAGGACTTTTATTGAACATGGTGTGTTTTTCGAACATTGCTTTTTCACTAAATGCCTCTTTAGTTTTTCCATTGAACGACACTTGATTATTAAAGTGTGAGGAGTATAGAGGATGTGTCTTACAAGTCTGTACTGTCTTTTTAACAGCATCTTCAGAGCATCTGAAGAATCTGGGTGGGTTGGGAGGTCCCACCCAAGGAGCTGATCATGAAGGTGGCAAGTGGCCTTCTCCCAGAGCCTTGACATGCTTTCACACTATAAAGTTGCCTGACCATTACGCAACCTACAAAGACTTTGAGTCTGACCTGGTCACTGCCATTACTACCTGCGACACAGGGTTTGGTCTTGTTTAAAGGTGAAAAAAGGAAGATGTTGGACATCTCCTGAGAAGTTTGGATTCCTTTAACACAGGATTTGAGCACTTCACAGAAAGTCAATTTTTATCCATTTGCAATGCTTACTGGTTGTTCCTGTCATATTGCTGACTCGGGTGTGGCCAGTACAACTGCTTGAAATGTTTCAACCCACAGAGAGCAGTACATTTTCAGCTGTCTACTCTGTCAAGTTAAATGTTTTGCACTCAAAAGGTTTACACTCAAAAGGTTTGCACCATTTAAGCTTCATACAATAAAGGAACATTCATTTGTGGTACTACTGGTACTACTCTGGGCAATGATCTACGATTAACATGGTGTGTTTTTATTTTTTAATTAAACAACTTCCTTTTGACAATGTTTGCATCTTGGTGGCTGCTCTGACCACCCTGGTGCTGTTAATGTTTTTACTGTTTTACCACATCCCTGCTTTTCTTGCCTTGTTTAACTTTGGCAATTAATTAAGTACATTAATACCAGTACTGTGGCTATGGCTATATTTTGCAATACTGGTATTTATAACCATTCCAATAAATTAGCATCTTATGCTTGGAGGACTTTTGTTTCACTATCCCATACTCATATCACCTAGGTGCAACCTTTTGATCATGAAGACAGTTGTACATTGGGCAAGACTTTGTGGATATGACAAATATTAGGCCTATAGGACTTTCAGAAATATAATTTAACAAATATCCCCGATTCCAATGAGGAATCCCTCTATGATCCAAGCAACACAAAAATATATAAAGTAGGTAGTGTCGCAATACCAGTCGTTGGTAGTTTGACAATGCCATCTTAATGCTGTTAAGTTTTCAAATTATAATAGCATTTAAAGGTGCAGTGTATAGAATTTTGCAGCCACTAGCAGTGAGGTTGCAGATTGTAACCAACTGAAAACCCCTCTGTGTCCGTGGTGGTGCAAAATGGCGGCGTCTTGTGGAGGAGAATCTATGGTGGCCGCGCGAAAAATGCGAAAGTCCCTCTCTAGAGCCAGTGTTTGGTTTGTCCGTTCTGAGCTACGGTAGAAACATGGTGGTGCAACATGGTGGCCTCCATGGGCTCTAGCCCACATGGAGATATAAACGGCTAATTCTAAGGTAACGAACCCATAAAGATTTTTATTTTCATGGGATTATACACTAATTAAAGCATACTTATATACTATCTACTTGTGCACATTCATTTGGGTGTCTGGTGGGCCTACTAACACACAAACTGTGAAATAAGATACATTAGAATTAGAACTGCCCCCCATCTGAGTAACTCCGCCCATGGCTGGAGCGCCAGCGAGTGGAGCCGCTGGAGCCCACGGTGCAGAATAGAATGATTTATTGATCACACATTAACCACACACATGCAGAGGGTGACACACACACACACACATGCAGGAGTGGCGCACAATGAGATATAATCTCTGCTTTTATCCCATCCTGGCCGTCCTTCCTCCAGGGGCAGCCAGGAGCAGTGGGCAGCCCTCACTTCGTCGGCGCCCGGGGACCAATTCCAGGTGGTGGGTCCATGCCGTGGTCAGGGACAGGACAGGAAGTGTTCTGCACATTTTTTTTTTTTTAGTCGGGGTCCTTATGTTGGAGGAGACCCATGCGAACACGACATGTTTTGGGGACCTCAGAGACCTATATTAACCTGCTGAAAAGGAGCATGATATGACTCTTTTAAGAGTACTTCATAAAACATTTTAACACTAAATGAAGCTCCAGTGCCTGTGAGACGTAAGAGGCATTTGAGGAGTCCTAAGTTACCCAAGAACCAAGACCTGCTCACAATCAGTCATCTTATGTAGGTAATGCACCTTATCACGTCAGTGTTTGGAGAAATGCTTCAATAAACTAACTTTTAAAAGCATATTTTTATGGTGGCGAGTTAATAAAAATCCAATTAGCTCACCGACAAGTCAAAACAATCCAATAACACCTGTACTACAGTGACTCTGGAAAAACTCTCTTTGCAGTGCTGATGAATGTGAAATATCTCAGCCGTCTGTCAGAATTATTAATCGAACCAAAATTAGCCCAATTTGTTTGCCAGTATGTTAAATGTATAACCACACCAATTTAATTAAATAAAGCTGGTTTTGTGGCCATTGCTGGATTCGCAGGTAAAATTGGTGCTACATGTAACATATTTGAAATGGTATCACCTGTCAACAAAGATTCTTGGAAAAAGGCCAGGGTTGTAGATGACAGATTGTTATTTGCAGCCCCAAGGTACATTATCTGAAACAAAAATAACCATTCATTATTATTATTTTTTTTTTTTAACATTTCTATGGCTGTGTCTCAAATCACTCCCACATTCACTAGTACTCCCCATAAAATACTGAGATTAACCCTAACACTGATTGGCTCACTAACTCGTAGTGAGCAATAAATGGAGATTTCAGACAATTACTAACAGTGTTGTGCAAATAATGTGTTATTTGCTTTGTGGGATTGTTAGCAGAAATTGTGTACCTGCCATGGACATTATGGCTGTGTCCACAATCATTCCAAAAATGTAGAGCCCAACATGTACACTACAGTGATGATGTAAAATGATGATGATGATTTGTAAAGGTCCAAAATGTCTATTTACTGCTCACTATTGAATAAACAATTTATTGTGTATTATATAGGGAGTACTGAATGAGAGTTGGAAGTGGTTTCAGACACAAATGTTTTTGTTATATAGACTGTTTATACAGTATATGTATAGTGCACTATATACTATAATAAATAGGGATTGATTTTGGAACAAGCCTGAGAAGAACATACATCAATACAGAATCAGAATATCCGTAAATGATCCAACAAAAACAATTATAGGTTTGCCACAATTTCAAGTTTTCATTTATATATTCACAAACCCACCTTCCTGGAATACCCATCTACTCCGCCGTAAATAACAATGCTGTATCTGTTGTGAGAAATATATATATATACTGTATATATATATATATAAAATGAGAAAAGTAAACCGTATTTAGCAGTAAAAAATATGCATCAATAGTTTTCAGCTACATTGTATCATAGCTGTTGCTGTGTCCAGATTTAGGTAGTTGGCAATATTAACACGACCACTGTACCTCAGTGGACACGCACAATATCGTTATTACCTAATCAGCTTGTGCTTGGTGTCGATATGGAGAAGAGACCTTGGGCAGGGCACCGAATATGTACACCCCATTGAGCTCAGTCTTGTCAGCACATCTATAGTGTCCACTCTGTGCATTGAAGCCCTTACATGCTCCCACTGAACCAGGCACTCCCTGGATTTAAGGGCCCCCTTCATCATTTGATACCCACAATGTGGCATTGTCAACTTTTTGTCTGCAACAACTCCTCATCTGTCATTTGACTATACAGTGAAGTCACTGACATGTTTGTTTCTGACATTCTTCTATGGACTGTATGTCTCGACACTCCCAACAAGCAGATAACAGATAAAAGTTTTTCAAGAAGATGCTGAAGGTACTCCGGGCTAAAATAAAGCTTTGGACGGCCTGAATGACCTGCACTTATTTGGACCTGAAGATTTGATTTCAAATCATGGATACGCTCCCTTTCATCGATGATCAGTCTACACAGTTCAGATAGTGTGTCCATGATGCACACTGGAATGTCAATGCTACTTCAAATGGCACTACAGAAAACCATCTAATGGCCTGTGGTCTAAAATATGTAGTTGGTTGGCTTGGTTCCAGGCGTAAAACTCATTATATACTGAAACATGTGAATGAATGCAAAATTCACTTCCTGAAACGCGGAGTCAACATGGAGCCAAGTGGGCAGAGCTCTATAACCAGACAATATGATCATATTTATAATTCAAAAACGAGGCTATACATACAGTATATCATAAATTAATGCTGACATTAATATGCAGTTAAATTGTATCTATCTATGAATGAAATTCACCCCCCCACACACACACACACCACGGGCAGCGTACTTTCGTCATAACAGGATGTGGATAGTTTTCGTTTTTGAGGATGTCTGGGCCAAAAATCAGAAAAATCGGTGAGTATCCATAATCCACCACATTTACCCTTTGTGGCATTTGTTGTTTTGATGTCTAAATAATTACAAGAAATACACTGTATGTATCTGCACCCCCCTTTAAATGTCATTCTGTGTATTACGAAAATCGTCATTGGTTTAAATGTTGTTCTGTGTGTTACGAAAATAGTCGGATATTCGTCTCCAAGGGACACGATAAAATAGATTAATGTTCATGACTATGAGGACGAAATAGCGTCATTCTGGGTTGCACGTTCATACAGCCTATGGTATGCAGGGATGCAAACACATGTATGGTGAAAACGAGAGAGTGGGGCAGGGAAAGACTGAGAAAGTGTCCCCATTACGGCATGGTGCTTTTTGATTTGGAACATGCTTTTATTGAACAAATTGCACATCATTTGAATACCCAACCAATTAACCATGACATGAATTTAAATTAGATGAAAGCCCTCAGACACATTTCATCAACTTTATCAACTTTTCGGAATAAAATTTAAGGGCCATGATTCAAAAGCTGCAAGCGAACTCCATGTTTGAGGACACAATCATGGAATATGTTTTTGTCTGACTTGGGGGTGAGTAAGGAATGTCAACATTAAAATTCCGCCAGCTTAATATGCATGTGTAAATGTGTAAATAAAATGTGGTGGATTTTTTTTGGTCCAATTTTTGGTGGAAATGTCTTTATTTATGGAAAGGAAAACACAAAATTCAGGCACCAGGTGACAATTAAAAAAAATTAATGGAATAATTGGACTTTTGCGGGTTTCGGTACCCTTCCGACAGAATTCGTTTTGTCATGTCGCTGTCATGTCAATTGAATAGTGGTGCTGTCTCTCGACCTGACCCTTCTGAGAGAATTACAATTTTCCGAGTTTCATTGAATTCAGCACATGCTGTCTCTCACCCGATACAAACTTTCTAACCATTACTTACCCATGTTTTGTTCGAAGAAAATGGCTGGGCTGTCTCATTGACAGCAGCCATCATCATCATAACCCAGGTGTATGTTACGTGCCAGATGGTTCGTAATGGAAACTGTTCCGAAATGGGCAGCCCCTTTCAAAAAATACTTGGCAGGTGATTGGATGCACTGCAACAAACAGTCACTGTTGTCACACCTAAACCACGGCCAGTTCCTCATAGGACGCTGATTGGTCCGAAACCACTGTGGTTCAGACACAAATGGATAGATTGGAGCCTGGCAAGATGGATTCCTGTGTGATCGTGATCTCGCAAGAATCCATCTGCCTTGCAAGGTTAGGTGTACGTGGAGTAGAAAAAAAACCACTTTTTTCTATTCTGCGTAGCTCATAAACCCTTGAATATAAATATGAGAAATGTAAGCGTTATAGTGCTTTTTATCCAGAAAAAACGCAGCTCCCCCATTTACTTGTATTTGTTTACAGGCCAGTCTTGCCTGCTCCAATATGGTGGCGACGTTGACGTATCGCAGTAATGGGCTGCTTAAAATCACTAGGTGCTACCGCCGACTGGTTGTATGGAAGCTGAATAGCTACTGAGACGCACACAAATCTCAAACATGCATTTGCTGATTTCAGCCACGGCAGAAGTGTAGCAAATGTTATGTGTAAAAAGACAGCCAATTGAGAGTCGCACCTGACTTTTCATCCATCTATTTGTCTACACATTTGTCTACACATTTACAAATGTTTGTACGCATTTACAGATTTGTTTACACATTTACAGATGTTTGTACACATTAGAGATTTGTTTACACATATAGAAAATCTCTATACACTTGCAAATCTGAATACACATTTGGAGATTTTTTTTACACATTTACAATCTGATTACACACACATGGATTCTGAATACACATTTGCAGATTCCTGTACACATTCACAAATCTCAGTACGCATTTACAGATACATTCACAAATCTCAGTATGCATTTACAAATCTGATTACGCACACAGATTGAGATACAGTTACACAACTCTCCACTCACATTTGTATATAGTTGTTCTACAATAATAGCCCCATAGACTCTAATCTCAAAATTTCCATTACAGAGTCAAGCAGGAACCTACACACTTCCTCTCCGTCTTGAGGATGACTACTACGCCGACAATGACCTTTTAAAGACGGGCTTGCAGGTTGTGTTATCTACTGTCGAAATTATGGGCTTCCACCCCCCTGACGCACCTCGCCCCTCTTGGGCCCCGCTGACCACCACCCTGATGAACCATGCACTCCACGGTCCCCACATGAAGCTCCCGCCTGGAGTAGAAGAAATGAGGCCTCCTGGGCTCGCATCCAAAATATGGGGACGCTTCGTCCTTGAGCCAACACCAAGTCATAATTAAAACAAAAATAAGACCAGAGTAAGGAAGAAAGGAGAAGGAGAAAAAAGCATATAATACAGGAAAACCTGCTGTGCACATTGGGCATTCTGCTCTGAAGACGGCTGAGACAACTTCAAGAACAGATCTAGTTAGAACTTTTTTGCAAGATTTTTATAAGATTGAGTTTTTGCAAGTTGTTTCATAAGATCAATTCAAGCCAAAGTCTTCTTCAGAAAATTTGACACGGAAATCCCCCATCTACGAGCTGATCATTCCAGGACAGTTTAGTTTAAGTCACTGGAGTGAAACACTGTATTGCCCTCAGGTTATCCAGTTGTGGCATCAATGAGGCCGCTGTATTCCGGGTTGTTGGACTGAAATACCCGGCTCCCTTGTGCAGGGGAATAGGGCTGTCATCAAGGACATAGCGATCGGGGCTGATAAGAGGAGATCTCCTGATCATGCATCTCTTATTCCTCTTTAAATTAGATTAAGTCAGACAGCAGTAACCTGTCTGTATTATGTATTGATTAATTGCCCCACTGTAACGGTTATGCTAAAATGAATATTCCTCCTGCAATTAAAGGAACCGTTTTATAGCAATGATGTCACTCAAGTATTGGTAACCCTCCTTGTGTAATGGTAAAAAGACTGTATTATAGGATCTGAATGGTTAGTCTAGGCTCCATCATTGCTTCTTTGTGAGAAGAGGTTATTACAAATATCTCCCTGGGGCAAAAGTATACTTGCTACTAAATGAATATCCAGTGACCACACCACCTCGCACTCCATTTGAAAAGGAGCAGTCGTTAACCGAAGTGGCTTTTGAGTGTGGGTCACTAATGGGGTACACCCGGGGCTGAAACGGGGGAAGATGGAAGGAGGGAAGGAGACTGTGAGCAGCTGGGTGAATCCTCTCGCCATCTAGCCTGAGTAATATGTTTAGAATCCTGTTTAGTTGCCATGCCTTGCAGGCTACAGATCTAACCTGTTGGACGGAGGGCTAGAGCTGGAGCACTGTATGTCGCTGTCGCCGGGAGACACTGCCTGGGAGTGGAGCACGCTCCCGCCAGGCTCACAGTTCCGCTGCTGTGCAACGCCTGTCGTGCCATAATAGCCACCGAGCAGGCCCGCTACAGCGAGTACTTACGGAACGCGTGCTGCTGGACCATCGTGAAGATGAGGAGGACACCGTCAGCGTGGATGAAGGGGACATTTCTCCCAGCCTCCATCTCCGCCCAGGCCACTGCACACCACTTACTATTCTAAAATCCTCTCCATTTTTATAAAGAAAACCGAAACAAGATGTGACGTTAAGCAGAAAATTAAATGTTCACCTTCCCTCCCAGCGACAAGCTGACTATGGGGAGCAGCCCCCTCACCTCCTCTGCGGGGCGACGGGGGGTTCTCCTGCCTCCACCACCATTGGCCATGGAGGTGAAGGTGGTGGCTATGATTCCTGCCATGCCCTCGACCATCACTACTGGGATTCCTGGGATGCCCCCGATGGGGCCCACGCTCTGGTCTCATCCTACAACCCCTTCACATGGAATGTAGTGGGATTCGAGGCTCAGAAGACAGGCACACCAAGTCTCAAGGAGACCTGGTCGTACAGCAGAGTTCTGGGCCATACAGTTAGACACCGTACAGGTGAGGGCCCGGGTGTCCGAACCACGGAGTGTGGATATTATATCCGCCCTCAGGATGGGGAGGGGGGGATCCACCCGTGGACAAGAGGTCACCTTTACATGTTGCCACCATCAGGACTGTTGCCTAGACTGATGGAGCGGGTGCGTCTGGAGGGGCTGTCAGTGAAGTGCCCCAGGACACTTTGATTCACAGAGCTCCAGCCACTGATTGTGACTGGTCCGTGGCAGATCCCCATGTGTTGCGACGCACTGTCACAGGCCGGGGTCTCAGTAACCTCGCTACTGGTCCTGGGTCGTCCTCTGCTGGCCCTCTCGTAAAGCATTTTCTCATGGGGTCGTGACGTGGTTGCCCCTCAGTGGGACTTGGGGTTGGTTCAGGACATGCTCTGTGGCACACCCTTTGAACCCGTGTCTCAGATCCTGCTGAAGCTGCTGTCCTTTGAGATGGCACTGCTTATTGCTCTGACCTCTGCAAAGCATGTCGGGGATCTGTGCGCTCTGTCCGTTCAACCTGCCTGTCTGGCCATTAATGGAAATCTCGGCAGTTAGGTCCTAAACCAGCATTTACACCTTTACACCTTTTTTTCTTGATGGGCTACTCAGATTCTCTGATGTTCTGCCTGTGCTTAGTGACTAACACTCTCTCTGTTCACTATCGGCTTTGGCTGCTTCAGCCTTCACCCTGGACGGTTACGCCACTGAGGCGTGTTCGAGTCCAGTGGGGAGTATCATATCGGGGGTCTCGCAGAGCCTTCTGACGTAAAACAAGAGTTACTGTAGCTCTGTAATAGTACAGTTGTATAGTTCTATGAAGGAGGCGGTCTCGCTGAATTGGTTTCAGAGGACAAGATGGCAGACCTTGCGGGTTATATAGGGCTATGGTGTTGCATTGGATAAATACATTTTCAGTACTTGCACATGCACATTGGAGATATGCCAATAGGCCCTAAGGGGCTACACCTTCTTTTAGTACTGTAGTTACAAAGCTACAGTAACTCTCGATTTTGGTTTTGGTCTGCACACCATTACATGCTCATTCCCACTCATTCACCCAAAAATAGAGCATAATGTCCATAGAAAGGCCATTACTCAAGTTGAAGACATTTTCATTTTTTTGTCTTTGTGACTTTGTGATGTCAGCCTCAATTTTGGCAGGAAACGTACCCAGAACTTGCAAAATTTGGACAGTGTTGGAACGAGAGAGCTCACAAACAAGGCAACTACAATATGCCCCCCTACAATATAATCATAATTTTCTAAATCTCAACCAAGACACCCATGAGACAAAATAAACATAGCTATGGTGACCCTATAATGACTTTGCAGGAACTTTCTTGGCTTTGATTCAGTCAGAGCTTTTCTGGATCCAGCAGCCAGGGCTGCAGTTTAAAGCACTTCGGCACTGGCTTCAACATTCATAATTGCCGTATATTTTGCTGCTTTGTTGAAACCAGTTTTGCTTGTAACTGGCTTTTCATGGCTTTTCTTTATACTGCCAAATAATTGTATTCTGGATACATTTCGTGCCATGAAAATTGCACGCCAGGAGCAATTTTTTCTTCTGTGATTTCAGCCAATTTCCTTCCATTTTGCTTCAAAGCAGCTTCCTCTTATGAACCAATAAAGTTCTGCTTTGATAGTGCATCAACATACAGACTTACTGCAGATTGTCTATGAGGGGAAAGGGGCCACTGCAACATATCTCGGTATGGATTTGTAAGGTTTTGCGAGTGTACAGATACATGACTGTACCAGATACATGACCAGTCATGCAGACCTGGTCCCAATTGATGGAAGCAATACAGGCTACACCTGAGACTCCTACCAGGAAGTGAACTCACGCAGAAAGGACAGAAATTTAGAAATGTTGTTCATGTAACAAAAAACCCTCAAGCCTGTTCAGAAATTTTGGTGTAGTAGTGTTTGTACAGAGCAGCTGTGGTTGTCTGTCTTAATTCAACAGTGCTCTACTGATTGATTGATTCAATGCTCAGTTCAGAAATAACAGACACCAACATCCAAAAACTTTTTCTCAGCTTGTTCTCTCTCATCTGTCCATCCATCTGTCTTTTTCTTTTTGCCATGTCCAGAGCACCGTGTCGAGTGCCGTGATAGGGGCCCACACCTGCTGCTGGACGCATCGTCTTATGAAACACTTTTTTCTGCCCTTGACTTTTAATTAATTTGCTGCGACATCTGGATGCAATATGAGCTCTTTCTCACACACATACACACACACCCGCTATAAAATACGCTTGTGCATGTGTGCGTACGACCAATGATACGTCTGACACACACACATGGTTACAACCACAAATTCAGACGGGTGTACAGACAAACACACTGATATCCAAGGGATAGC
>OMKR01044320.1:11393-21393 GCA_900302355.1 Cyttopsis rosea | reverse complement strand
TATGTTCCCGCTTAGATATTCAAGGACCAAAGGACATGTTTGTTTTGTATTTATTTTTTGCCATTTGTAACAAAGCACAAGCCATCGGGAAATAAATAATTTCTTAACTTGAATTCTGTGGCTGTTGTTTTGTTCTACGAACGTCCTGTTTCCCTGTTCCACAAGAGGGCAGTATGGACCACATGATATAGTGTATAGTAGTTGAAGTAGTCCGGCCACCCTCCCATTCAAACCGATTTCCACCCGACCAGTTTATCCACACAATCACAACCGTTTATCTAATACGGGACGGGTTCGATACGTTGATGATGCAGAGGACGATACCTTACCAAGATGGCTGCCGCAGACGTGGAACGGTCTTGAATCTGCTATCACGACATTATTAAACTGGACGATATATTTTCTCTAAGAGAAGAACAAGCAACTGCACTTAAAGCTTTTGTTGATAAGAAAGATGTGTTTGCCGTACTTCCCACAGGATTTGGTAAAAGTTTAATTTAACAACTGGCCCCGCCGGTCGCTGTTTTTCCTTCGCTCACCGCTACCGCACACGTGTCGTTGCTCTGATTGGTTGGAGCTCTATCCAATAGCGTCCAGAGACATTTTGGTCTGCGCCCGTTGGTAACACCCCTTGGAAATCGAAAATGAACTGAGAGGTTCCAGACCAATACGCATTTGCGAATTGGTCAGCGATGCCAGGCTATATTTTTGCTGCTCAAGTTAGCCAGTTAAATGACATTACATTACGCCATTTAGCAGACACTTTTGTCCAAAGCAACTTAAAGGTGCAGTGTGTAGAATTTAGTAGCATATATTGGAACGGACTTGACAGAAATGGAATATAATATTCATAAGTATGTATTGATTATTGTATAATCTAATGAAAATAAGAATCGTGTTTTCATTACCTTAGAATGAGCAGTTCATATCTCAATAAGGAGCGGGTCCTCTTCCACAGAGGCCACCATGTTGCACCGCCATGTTTCTACAGGAGCCCAGAAGGGACAAACCAAGCACCGGCTCTAGAGAGGGAGTTTCGCGGCCACCGTAGCTTCTCCACGGAGCGGAGTACAATTGCTTGCAATCTGCAACCTCACCGCTAGATGCCGCTAAATCGCACCGCACCTAAGCGCTAATAGAGGTAGAGAGAGGTCAGGTTTTTAGTATTTTAATGAAAGTACATTAGACAGTAAAGGGAGAAGAGACACTCATGGGTTCGTCAATATTTCAATACATTTAAAATTCTCACTCCTATACATATATAAGTGTTTTGGTGTCCATTTCCGTACTCGTCTCATGTATTTGTGTGAGGCCTCTCATTGTGTTTGATAATATAAGAATAGTAATAATAATAATAATAATAATAATGTACTGTGTAGCGTTATTGGAATAGCACTTTTCCCAATGTCAATGCCCAAAGACTGTTGACTGAAATGTAATGCTCGTCCTTTCATGGCGATTATTTCTATTTGGTTATACATTTCTATATAGATATAACGGTAGATACAACCCCACCCAATGTTTTCTCTATATTAGATATATGACGCTTTTTTTTGCCTGGTTTCATACATTGGCAGATTTGACCTTTAAAAAAACTACTAATGAAACGCTAACTCAGGACACCGGAGAAAAGGGATGTATTCACCTGGACTCTCCGTTTGTGAAAAGAAAGACTCTTTATACAGTAAGCGCAGCTTTAAAGTATAAAATGTGCGGCCAGTTTTGTCAGGAAACCATCAAACTCAGGCTTCAGGATCAGTCTTATTAAGTCTTAAGGCTTAAATAACCTCATTTTATCACACTTACAGACATTTGGGCTGCCTACCTCGACGGCAGTCTGAACGGTTCTTTATTCTTTATCGTACGTGACACACGCCCAAGATAAAATGCCGGGTCAGGCGATTATTTTCGGTGAACCTTTTGAAGAACCGGCAGAACCAAAGTGTGATTTACATTTTGTTTTCTCCGCTCACACTCCATCTTTCACTCTTTATCTCGGACCAAAGAGGGAGAGAATGAGAGAGAGAGCGCGAGAGAGGACGAAGCATCCGATCGCAGCTGCGCCAATTTCCACCCCCCCGCCTTTAAATTGATATCACTCTTTATTTGTTTTCCCAGATGCGTTCGATATATGCTGGTATGCCATTCCTGCCTGGATCCTGTCCACAGCTTGGAGACATGAGCGATCGGGCCCGCCAGTTGCTATCATAATACCAGAGTTATCTGAGGAGTAGGAGAGAGGGAGGGAGGGCGGAGGTTGGACGTTGCATGCCAGAGCTTCATGCTTCTTTCCTCCCGGAGGGCCAGGAGGCCGTGCCCTCTGGCGAAGAGGAAAAACCTTTTAAATGTCGGTCTCTTTTGTACGAACGGCGAGAAGCGAAGCTGAGGTGGATCACGTGACCCTGTGAAGCTACGACCAGAAGCTGCTTGTTCTAGGAAATAATGAAATGCAACTGGCAACACGTGGGAGAAAGGTTACTGTAGTGAAACCCAGTGGCTGGGGGGGGCGTACAGATGGAGGCTGCCCTTGAAAAGCTGCGTTCCCATTTGACGTGTTGAGCACGTTCTCATAGGAAATACGCTCTCAGAGACATTTCCGAAATGGGGAAAGCCAAGAGGGATGCCTGCGTCTGAAGCGATGCAAGCTTCCCTGTTCGCCGAGCACATTTCCACAAGCTGTTTCACGGTAACGCGGACATCGTTTGAGCTGTTCCGAGGTCCAAGGTCAAAGGTAGGGAATTCGGAAGATCTCTCCCTTCAGCCTGGATCGCTTCACTGTGGCGTTTACCGTTTTTAGTTATGAAGATTATGGTTCTCCACATGGCACAGAACACAACACCCCGACATGACCTCCTCTCTCGCTGTCGTCCTCGTGCATTAGGAGTATTCCCTGTCGCTATTGTCAGAAAATGTTCACTTTGTCCAAAATAAAACCAAAACCGGCCAAAATGTCAAGTAGCGACTCCTCCCCGTCGGCTTTTATTTCTTCCCCCACAGAAAGCCCGGGCTGCTAAAGCAAATAAGCATCATATCTCGTTTTCTTGGCGATATCTTTAAATTGTCAAAAACCCCGTATGTCCGCTGGCCAATAGGCGTTTATATCCTTTATATCGTAAATTGACAGAACGAGAAGAACAGATGATGCTATTGGTGTTTTGTGATGTCTGTGGAAAATATGTCATTTTGTATTGGTAAATGATCGGTTTTCCATTCGTATTAGGTTCCAAAAAAAACCTTCTGAATAATCTTGTATAAAGGTGCCAATAGCAGACTGGTGTACTTTAATGTCTTATTGGGTTTCATGCTGTCAAAAGTAAATACAACTATTATAAAATAGACTAAGTTTGAGCGTTTAAAGCATATTTATTCCACAGCTAGGTGGAATACTCAATTCTGATTGGTCAATTGCGACAATCAGTGGTCAGTTATTTCTGAATAATGACCGCTGTCGAGTGCGCCGCATTGCTAGGCATACTAGTAATAAAATCATTTCTAATTAAATATTCCGCCTCTATGAATTTTTTTTATCTAGGAAGTAGCCGTGTAATAAGCAGGATAACGTACAGCCAGCCGGACATTATCATAATATAACCTCACTCCGCTTGGCGTTGGGGTCCTGATCACCCTGTCTGGGGTTATTTGGCCTATAATGACCGTCTGGCTGTACATTATCCCGTTCTTTTTCTGCCTTGGCTGGGAGCTGAGTGGCATCCGCCCACAGTGTCTGGGTCTTGGCGTAAAGCCGTCTTAGCATCCGACGTGATGACCTTCACACAGTGGCGACCTTGAGCGGGTGATGTCGGACGACGAGCGTCTCGGTCCAGCCTGAGTCACGCCGTGTCTGGACGCGTCCCCAACACAAACGCGAGCAACCTGCCTCTTATTGATCAGGACGGTTTAATAATAGATCATGATATGTCATCATATAACTGGATCTCCAAGGCTCCGACCGTAGGCCGCAGTAGCCTTGGAAGTCAGTGACTCACTCTCAATCTCATTATCCAGTGACTCATCAATCAATCTGTATCACTTACACCCACACGGCGAAGATATATGATGATGATGATGTTGATGGTGATTTTTCTTCAACATCTCCATTTCCTCGTCGGTTGGGTTTGGGGAAACTTACTGGAAAACCAGCGGTGCCCTTTCGGGGTTACATATGCTGTCATATGAAATGGTTGAAATATTTAGTTTTTATTTAATCTCCCTCTTTTCCCTCTTTAGAGATTGGAGTTCATGTATCAAAGTTAGAAAATAAGGTCAAACTATGGACAGACACAGCCTTCTCTATCATGTCATGTTCGGTTATCAACATCGAAGTGAAGACTGTCTGAATATTAAATTACTAAATGGTTTAGTACTAATACTGGTTGATACTACTGGTTGTGCTGTGTCATTTGTATGAAACCACCGTTTTACCGAGTGTTATCTCAGGTCTTTGGCACATTAACTATTCATGTGTATAATGTGCTCACCCCACACTCCAGTGCAGCGAAGTGAGTTACCGTGACCCCCCCACCCCCAGCGCCTCGCCTCGCTATCTGGTTAGGACATTTCATGAAATTGTGCTAAGGTGACGATGACCATATTATAATGGCTTCATGGTCTTCTCCAACAAGCCTTCTGCTTTGCCCCGCTCCATTAGCTCCACTGTGCTTTGCTTTCACATAATAATTAGATCTCGGTGCCATTTTGAACAGGACCTTCACCTCCTATGCACCTCCCAGATGCTGTAATGTTGTAATTCTGGGAATGAGTTTATTTCATTCATTTCATCATAAAACCGATGTGCAGATGTTGTTTCCAAGTACATCTGTAAGTGTATTTTTAAGAACCGCTCGTGATATGTTTGAGTTTGCTCAATACGAGATGACTGGTGTTATTGCCGAAAGTAGAAAGCATATTTTATAATACAGACATAAAGCTAATTTGACAGATGATACAATGCTTCAGCGAGGGCCATAAAAGTCATCTGTTTGTTCCAGGAGAGATTAAAACAAATATTATCATTTATTTGCAAAAATGCAGGTATGCTGGGTATGCAATGTAGTCATAAATTCCATATTGCATGAAACACATGGTGCGTACAGCGCTTTAAATACCTACACCACTGCTCCTGTCATTCACTGATCGTGTCGATTCATAGAGCAAATAATGCATGGTTGCATGCATATGCATGGTTGTAATCAAATTTTTTTCTCTCCTCCAACCCTTCAAAGAACTAAAGTTTTCCTCTTGACTCGAAGATTTGATTTAATGGATTGATCTGGAAAAGACTTTTCTCACAGACAGACAGACCATCTTTTGCCAAGGAACAGATCCTGGAGCAAGTGGGGAATTTAGCAGATAATCGCAGCTGGATCAGCACGTAGGACATCACTTTACCGCCAATAACATCGATTTTCAGGAAGGGTTGGTGCCCTCTGTAGCAAATTAAAGACTAATACTATAATCGCTTTGGTGCCATTCATGTTGACTGATAAACTGCCATTCTACTGCATAGAGCCGGTACCATAATACTACATGCACTAGGATGCATTGCATTGAGTTTATGCTGCATTCAAGACTTGCGTCCAACTTGTACTTGTTCTGAATTGAACAGTTAGCATATTCAAGATTTTAGGCTGTAAATTCGGTAATCAGATCTCCAAGTTCCCCCAACCTAATCATAAACTACATCATAGCAACAAGCATCCTTTGTGGTTAGTGGTAATAATGAAATTATTATAAATGTTATTTTTACTTTAACAAATTTACATCAAATTTACAAATTTACATTGTAAAATATACAAGACACATTTAACCTAATCACGGTTAAATGTGTATTGTATATTTTACAACCCTCTGTTCCTCAAGAAGCAATACAAAGCAACGTTTCCTTTTAAAGTAACTTCTGGACATGGACTGGACATTTCCGTAGTGGTGAAATTAACGACTTTTTGAGCTGTTTTTCAGCAGCATTACCACACGGATCTGAACGGCAAACCCAGAATACACACCAGGCTGTCCCAGAGTTTTCCTGGAGTTTCTTCACCATCCACCAACACCCGAAAAACACCAGTGTGTGGTGAAAGGACGATTGGAACATTATAGACGACACAGTCAAAATAAGGTTGAAAATATGCAGCGTTTTCCATTAAATGTCATTGAGACGACACAGCGTTGGAGCTTTGAGGTTTATCCTACAGTAACATAAGCTGCTGTAAAAAATGAATAACAGAAATGTTTGTGCAAAAAGTTGTTCCACATTGATTTGATTGATTGACTCCATTTGATGAGAACAAGCCAACTGCCATTCGGCTCTTTCCAACGGGCGTGCGATCAGTCCATGACACATGCATAGAGAGTGAGAGAACGAGGACTTGTTTTTGCCATGAATCCAATTCATTTTGAGGAGAATCTTAAAAACCCACTTTGAGTGAATTAACCTTTACACTGGAAATGGGATACGAGCTGAGGGAATTAAAAAAAAGAGGGCCATAGCCGGGAGATCTGATGAATAAAATACGCTTATTAATGCCCATTCTTACACATATCTGACTGTCTGCACAGCACGTACACCCCGGGGACTGCGTCGCCATTGTCACTTATGCCAATTTGGCGCTCATGTCTGAAATGTATGAATCACAAATCATTTGTGCAACAAATTATAGTTTGTGCCTCATTTCTCCCCCGTCTGAATTGAGTTACCTCTTTGGCCTCCATCAGGTCTGCGTCGATGCCCGGTTTTCAGACCTTTTCCTCTCAAGTCCACATCCACGTAGCTGTGGAATCATAACGAGAAGCAGAAGTCCCTATAGACCTGAGAAGCAGGTCTATAGGGACTGATGATGAGCCGAGAGGCTGATGGATGTTTGTATTGGCCCGCTTGGCCACGTTGTGCACGTTCCACTCAAAGAAAATGAGTCCCGTGCTTCTGAGTCATTGGCCCAGGATGTCCAAGACGTTTGTCTGATGGAGGAGAGAGAGAGAAGAGAGGTAGCGTCATGTCAGAGGTCTGTGCAGGTCTGACACTGAAGACCAGAGGGAGGGTCTAGTCTTATTGGACACCAAGAAGTGGTGTGTGTGTGTGTGTGTGTGTCTTAGCAGAGAGTGACTATCATGTCATGTTTTTTTTCATCAGTGTATGTACATGAATTCCTCCAAACTCCCAGTATCTGTTCTAACTCTTCCAGTGTAATGAGTCAGTGTAAGCTGTCATTTTCTCAACAAATTTGATTATTTATTATTGACTGAGGGGGACCAGACACTCCAAGTTCTGACAGTTCGAAGCAGGCCACTTTCGCACAGTGATGGGAGACGGTCCAAAGCATACTTTCACTAAGTTTGGGGTCGATCCCTCTAGCGCTAGCCAACTTTGGAATGACACTTGCAATCATAACTGTTTGGTCAGCGCAGCCTCAAGCCTAAAGTAGAATTCTTATTTTAGTCCATGCCTACTACACAACAGACCAAATGTATGTATATTGTTTGAATTCATATACATAAGATAAATCAACCAGGTGAGTCAGCAAAAGTAACAATATACTTGTTTCACGGCACTACAAGGATAATCATCAGTATAAAACCTGGTCTGATAAATTACATTATTACACCGTTCAATATGGGCGATTTTGGGCTGTGATCAAATATATTCCCAGGTATCTAGTCCTAAAACAGACATATCGAACACAATGCCCAAAATGGGTTTTAGACAGACAGATGGCAGTGGTGGAAAGTTACCACCCCGAAGCGCCCGGAGACCAGGGCCGAGCGTGAAGACGACCTGGTGGCCTGATGGTTCAGACGCTGCCATCACAGGTTCGAATCCCAGCTCAGTTCGACCTGGTGGCACAAAGAGATAAGCCGTTGGATGAGAACTTCAGTGTTGGAGGACTTGAGGGTTCGATGCCAGATGACCTTTTGAAAGCCGGCAACACAAGACCCGGTGACCTGATGCTGTTGTAATCGCAGACCCAGAACACGCCCAAGAGTCCAAGAGTGGGAACCCTTTCTGTCCAGTATAGAGATCCCATTAGCGACTGTCGGTTTGGGGGTCTCTGCTTGGGACTCAAGGCTCTTTTGGTTCTAGATTGGAGTCGCTGCAGTTAGAGAACTTTTAATATTGTATTTAAAATAGTATTTAATATATTAATTTGTCCTCTTCTGACTGAGCGAAGAGCATTTCAATGGTTCAGTTAGAATTGTCATTTAGCTTCGCTGACTGAAAAGAGCTCCCTCTGAATAGTTTCTGTTTCCTAGCCATGCTTGCATTGCAGGTGAGGAGGCAGAGAAGGGCCTCACATTGGTCCTGCCCGGGGCCTCCAAATCACTAAGACCGCCCCTGCGTCCGCCCTGGGTACTTGTCAGCACCAGCATTTAACGGTGGCAAAACAACAATTTAAAAGAACATCTCACATCTCTGACGGTGGTTCCTGAAGAATCACATCTGGCGGGAAGAGAGAGTGAGTGAGACATGAAGGGAGGGCGACAGAGAGGGATAGGGAGTTTAGGAGGTTCTCACCCCTTCACAACTCTGTTCAAAGCCATGACTCATCATCATCGCATCTTCACCGTTCTCACATGTGTCTCACCGGGCTCAGATGCACCTCCGTGGTGCGTGTACTGGGATCAGGAGACATTCTACCTGCGTTGGGGAGGATTGATGGTAAGCCGGAGCCCTTGACCGTTTCCTTCCCTGCGGGCGGCCCGGGGTTTTTTTTTCGGGATGTTTGAGCCCTCTGTTCTCCGGTGCCTGAACCCATAAATCCATTGAGGAATGTGAATCCGACACGGGAGGACAGAGGTTTGTGAAGTCAGCGTCGCTGCGGTTGTTTCCAATGCGTCGATATATAACGCAAAATGTAAATAAACACGAGCTTTTCTAGAGCAATCCCTGGAGTAAAGTCATGAAATCTGTCAGCACGCTACAAATACCTTTCTTCCTCTGGATATTGTTTTGCGGGGTTGTTTATAATTGACCAATAAAAGCGGTATGAATAAAAGAAGAAGAAAAAGAATCTCATTTATAGCTTTCACCAGAGCCAACAATAAAAAAAGAAGAAGAAGAGATAGTTATAGAAGGTTTTAAGAGACATAAAAAAAACATTAACACAATATAAATCTAGATGTGTGTGATTGTAGGGTGAATAGTTTGCCACGTTTCATGTGGTGTTAGCTACTTTGCTGTGGCCGATTTCTCACAGTGGAAGCTAAACTAAGCTTAAACTAGGCTGTGGCGGTGCAGCGACTGTCCCAGGGCGATTAAGGCGGAGGAGACGGAGATGAGGGCAAAAACAGCGCCATCCGGGCGCGTGCTTTAATACGGTTTCCAGCACAAAGCACAAACACATAGGCTGTTCTTGGCTCGGGGTCCAGCTCTGCCCCAGCGCCTGCGTGCCGCCGCCCACCTACTGCAAGACAGACAAAGCATTAAGAAAGGTTCCTGCCCCAAATCGGACCAATCAGCGCCGCTTGGAAGTTAATTCGGCCGATTCGGGGCAGCTGTGCGACCGCGGGAAGGAAGCCACGCTGCCGTCGTGCTGCCGTCATGCAGCCGCGGCTAGGCATACTAATGATGAAAACATTTTAAATCAACATTACCTCTTACTACATTCTTTTATTTAGTAAAACACACATAGTAATATCCCCTACTTGCTCACTGAGCATCACTGTCAATACCATTTACAAGGTTGCGAAGAGGAATTGTCTAGAGATAGTTCACAAATAATTTTCGCATTATCATTATCAAAAAAACATTTAAAGGAGAAGTGTGTAGAAATTTGTGGCATCTGGCGGAACGGACTTGGCAGAAATGTAATATCATATTCATAAGTATGTATTAACTCATTTATAATCCCATGAAAATAAGAATCGTTGTGGTTTCGTTACCTTAGAATGAGCTGTTTATATCTCCATGGGAGCGGGTCCTCTTCCACGGAGGCCGCCATGGTGCACCGCCATGTTGTTTCTACGGTAGCACAGAACGGACAAACCAGACACTGGATCTAGAGAGGGA
>OMKR01044320.1:0-11373 GCA_900302355.1 Cyttopsis rosea | reverse complement strand
CAAATAATTTTCGCATTATCATTATCAAAAAAACATTTAAAGGAGAAGTGTGTAGAAATTTGTGGCATCTGGCGGAACGGACTTGGCAGAAATGTAATATCATATTCATAAGTATGTATTAACTCATTTATAATCCCATGAAAATAAGAATCGTTGTGGTTTCGTTACCTTAGAATGAGCTGTTTATATCTCCATGGGAGCCGGTCACCTCCACTGAGCGCCACCGTAGCTTCTCCTACACGCTTGGAAGGGGAGGGTGACAGGAGGGGAATTCAGTTGGTTGCAATCTGCAATTCAAGACCAAATGATCTGTGACTGATTTTCGATTCAGCCTTCGATCTGCGCCCAAGACAAGACATTAATGAAAAACTTGGATCGTTCCGTCTGTCTTGTCTGGTCTCGGAGCCGATCGTCAAATGAGACTCGGTCGAAGAATGTTCTCGAAGTGCACGCAACTCATACCCAAACTTTCCCTAATTTTTTCCTCCTCTCCAGCTCTTCCTCTCCTCTGGATACACGAGCGATGACTCATGCGAGGGGACATGACGAGTGAGACCCCCCCCGTTTTGGCTCGGTGCGCTCGCTTGCCGAGTAAACCTTGTTCAGGAGTCTCCGTCTTCCTCTGAGGACAACAAGGTCTCCGTCCGACTCCCTCTCTACGTCAGCGGCCCCTGTTTGCTCAGGGTTCCGTCCGAGACGAGGTCCCCTCCTCGCCGTGTCCGCCAGCTGGCATTTCTGTCCGCGGCGGTAATTTCCCATTACACAAGCCCATCCGCAAACATCCATCACCCAAAACACCCTCCCTGGACCTCCAAGGGGGAGATGAAAGGAGAAACGAGAGAGGGATGTTGGGACCTACCGGGGCCAAGCCCAACAGGAAGTAGAGCAACACGTTTTCTTGAACAGGAACGAGAAGTCCTTTGCCCCCTCTTTAGATGTAATATTTACCCATTACTCAGCCGATGCCTCTCCTGGGGTCTGGAGCGTTCAGGTATCCCTGCCCGGACCTTTTGCGCCACAAGCGATATCCTTTAACAATCACTCAAAGGAAAACACTGTCTGTGTGCTTTGCTCTGCCCCAGACAAATGCGGAAATAATAGCATTTTTTTGGGAAGCCCTCAACTTTTCTTTTCCAAATTCAAACGGATGGCAGTGGCAGTGGGCAGCAGCGCAGCAGTAATGGCGTCATTGGCGATTTGATGAGACCCTGCAAAGGTCCTGATACTGCAATAGAATCGTGAGCAGATGAGTCAGACAACGCCAAATAAATAAAACGCAAAGCCAAGAGGGTATTAAAACCAGTCCCACGGTGATGCACACAGCATGTTTTATGACTTTATTATGCAAAACTATGGCTAAGCGGCTGCTCTACCTCTATTTACAGACTCTCTCTGGCCTTAAGCTTTTATTCTACTACATTATTGATGGCTTGACCAGAGGGTTAAGATCTTCCTGATCCTGAAAGTTGCTGTTCCATTTGGTGGTAACCTACAATGTTGCCTAGCTCTTAGTCTTTAGTGGACTCCACACTGTGCGCTGGGTCAGAGAAAGTATAGTATATAATAGTTGTTTTAAGCTGCATCAGAAACATCTGGGGCATTGAGCTGACCTATGGCGCGAGATGAGTCCTTAACAAATCACCTCTCACCCGTTTCTGTTCCACTGCTTGCAGACGACTGATGCTTCACTGCATCTCATGCATATCTCTGCAGTGTCTGATTGTAGGTCCATCTCTCATACAGTACACTATGTAAGGTTTGTGCGTGTCACACTGTTTTAAGGTCGAATTTGTAGATTTTTGCCATTTACCTGTCATCAATCGCTCTTGGCCCATAAACGTGGCTCTATAAAATCCATAGTATACTGTTGTGTCTTATTTATTTAACAAAGGGTCATGTTCGGTCCTCGTCTCTCTCTCTCTCTCTTTACTTCAAACCGATCCCATCCCACTCAGTAAATCAGAAGAGCCCGAGCATGTCTTTTAAACAAGAGAGCCATTTGCTGCCAAAAGTGGGAAATATGTGACTGTTGGCTCTGCGCAGAGGTTATCAGACAACATGATACCGACTTAGTCCTAAATCCTACCCCCGGCGACTCTGACAAGACTCTGCGTCCATTTATCTCCTCTATCTGAGGGACGCAATTCATCCAAAAGGAGAAGACACAGGATGGATTTGATGGAGAAGAAGAGGACAGGAGAAGAAATATTATAATAATAATAATAAGACGTAAATGAGAGGAGAGAATAGCGAGGACACTTAGAAAAGCAGTTCATTAAAGTTGAGAAAAGAAAGTTCAGCGAAAATGTATGAGAAGAGGAGAGAAAATAGAGAAAATTATTTCAACACGGTGCCCGTTTAAGGCTTGTTAGGGCTCCGTGAAGTGAAAAAAGATAGTTATGACTCAAGGCGCTGATCACATGCCCAACAATGCTTCAATAAAGACTTTGCATCGACTTTTAACTGAAACAAGAGGAAAATCACTATACCGCTCACATGGTCTTAATCATCCTCCATGCAGCGGATGGCGGTTCATTTTAATTTCACTTTGGGCTTTCCACATTTACATAGAGTTGTAATTGACTAAGACAGCTGTAATTATGCAATCGAGTGATGGCCGTCTAAGTGTGATTTTGCAAAAGGAGTAGCAAAATCCTGAAATTTGTGCACCACGGAACCTGATTGAAAATAAAGCTAAATTCATATTGGTCGATGAAGATACGAAACAGTAAAATTCTCTATAATATATATTTGTAATTCACCTGTGATATTTTATTTATAAATGATTTATTCCTCTACATTATGGTCTGCCACATTTGGCCCGCAGGCCGCCAGTTAAACTACAGATTAAAAAAACAAAAACACTTTAGTGAGTAGTAGTGTAATTAGCAGGAGGAGACAAGTACAAAATTGTAATTAGTATGAAAAACATGTAAATTGAACCGAAGTGCTCATTTGGACCGCGTTATTTCTCAGTTTGATTTCTGTTTTTCCTGGATTTGGGCTCAGACGCCTCAATTCGGTATGCCAGGCGTATGGCGAGCGCGACCGTATGGATGACACGCAAATGCAAAGCCAGCAAAGAGCCAACGCCAACAGAGAGTGTCCACTTGAGAGGAAATCACAAGTGTTACTCCATAAAGGACATTCAACATAAGACTACTCTTCCAAAGTCAGAAAGTCGGTTCCTTACATATAAAGACACCTTTGTTTTTGTTGTTTTAGGGTTTGGTGTTGTGTTTGGTCTTTTGCTTCTACGGTCGACTCCCCTCATCGGTCGAATCGATTCATCTTTGGTGTGTCTGCGCTGGCTCTTTGATGTGCGGGAGGGGAACACCTCCAGCGAGGTCCTCTGTCCTGCGGGGCAGATGGGCTGTGAGACGCTCTGACTTCACGCCGTGATCTATGCCTCATGAATCTTCTTCGGCCGGGGGAGAGGAAGCCTCCCCCTCCGTTGACCCCGTGCCCCCTCCACACACTCCTCTGTGGGACCGCATGGATGCATACGTATGTGGTTCTGTGGTGTGTGTGTGTGTGTGTGTGTGCTTGTGTCTCAACCCTCAACCCATTAACACTCTCCGTCACCACGCTGCTTGATGGAGTGGAGAGAAGTAGGTTCGGTTTCGTCGAGAGTTGTTTGTCTTTCAGAACCCGGGGCCAGTGATCCATTTCTTCGCTCACATCACTCTCGTTCTGGGAGGACAGAGAATACCCACCAGCCTCAAACAGTTCACAGCAGATACCGATGTCTCAAAGTTTTGAAGTTCCATGGACACAATGTGTGGCTGAGGCTTTCACCAGGATTTCAAATGTTTAAGAATTGACCGTTGTCCGTCATAAACTTACAAACCTTATATTGTTTGTTGTTGATCTAAGGGCACAGGGTGACAGCCTCAAGGACGTAAATATGAGACTGCAAAGAAGGTGTCAAGGGGAGCGTACAGGAAACAGAGCCTAGAAGTCGGATGTCGGTAAATGAGAAATACATTTGTGTTTGAGATGTTACGTAGAGAAAGAGAGAGAGGAAGTCGAGAAGCGTAGATTCGCAAGAAACAAGATGTAAAGCAGAGGTGGGAAATTCCAGGTTCAGAAAGTAAGTCGTGCCATGTTTTTGCTCCAGCCGTTCCCTGATCCAACTGATTTCACTCATCACTGTAGTTGCTAATCAGCAAATCCACATGGGTGACTTGAACTTACTTTGTTGAACCTGGATTTTCCGGGATTAATTCAAGCGTAATGTGATCTGTGATTGGGACGTTTGATACCGACCAATGGCCAAGCAACCATGATCACGTGACTGATAACATCTGACCCTTCGAACGCGAACAAACGACCTGGAAGAGGTGTGACTGGTTTGAAGTTTTGGCGCTATCCCATAAGTGAACATTGAAGTTGTAACTGAAACTAACAGGCCGTTGTATCAGAATTCCCGTCTGCAGTATCCAGATTACGTGGCTGCTGTGAGTCCTGCAAACCACCAGATGTCACTGTGCTGGGCTTTTCAACGCCCGAAGCTTCGGCTCTTTTTTCAACACAAACCGAGAGAAAGCCCCAAAGCTTCACAAGGCTTCACCGCTTCATCACTAGGATTTAGTGTCATGGTGCATACTGGCAACTGAACCCGAATGCAGACACGGGAGGCAGACAGAAGTTTTAACAGAGTTTTTAGTACAGGGAGGCTGGCAGAGGAAGCTGGTGGCTGACAAACTGGAACTGGAAGAACTGGTAGATCCAAAACAGGGAACAGGAACAGGTAACACCACCAGAACAGGGAGGCTAAAAGCGCGGTCGATAGTCGACAAGATCAGGCACCACCACCGCCACTAGCGGTGAGGTTGCAGATTGCAACCAATTGAATTCCCCTCTGTGTAGGAGAAGCTACGATGGTAGCGAAACTCACGAAAGCCCCTCTCTAGAGCCGCTGTTTGGTTTGTCCCTTCTGGGCTACCGTAGAAACATGGCGTTGCAACATGGCGGCCTCTGTGGAAGAGGACCCGCTCCCCATGTATATATAAACGGCTCATTCTAAGGTAATGAAAAGACAACGATTCTTATTTTCATGGGATTATACACTAATTAATACATACTTATGAATATTATATTCCATTTCTGCCAAGTCTGTTCCGCTAGATTCCGCTAAATTCTACACACTGCACCTTTAAATGCAGGTCTCTAATTGCTGGCAGCTGCTGTTCAGTGGAGTGAGCCTGATTGCTGTGGAACCAGGACCTGAGCAGAGGATAGAGACAGAGAGAGAGAGAGAGACAGACAAACAACCACTAAACACTGACATCCACACCAAAACTGAAAAGTGGAAGTTAAAAGGAAACCACGCTCACAGAGCACAGGGGGTCACGGAGGAGTAGGCTCAGCAGGTGTGACATTTAGTGAGATGGTAAAACGGTAAAACCGGTTATTCCGCTTGCTCCACTCAAATTGGAAGAGCATGAAGAGCATGGGACACTCCATTTTGGGGAAATTTGCTTTTTGTCTATCTTACCCAGATTTAGATGTCAATTGGTCCAATACCAATTTCATCCATTTGTGTCCAGTACAGAGATAGAGACGGGCTGCATGCTAACTGTGTTAGCACAGTGCAAGGCTGCGGAGGGAATCAACTAGCCTAGCACCTGTGAAATCAGGCAAGTACAACTCTCAGCATCTTGCAAACACTGTTTCATTGAAGCGATAGATCTTGCGCAGAGCTGCCAAGTCTCACGCTTTGATCGTGAGACTCACGCATATAAACCAGTTTACACGCTCACGCTGAGAATCCCAAAATAAGTATAATTGTCTCTTTTTTAAATTCTATGTATATATTGACTCACTTGCGCTAGCTTTCTCTGGTCAAACCACTGGAGGGAGCCATAGAAGGGGGCAGCACAATGTTAGAAAAGGCTCCCAGCTGGGGATCGTTGTGGAAAATAGGTATGTCCACCGCCAATGGCTGGAAAACGTGGAGGAACCAAGCTGGGCCAGATCAGCAAACCGAAATGCTGGTAAAGGGCCAGGCTGAGCTACAAGCAGCCATGGCGAAGCTGGCCCAGAGGGAGACCACGGAGTGGGACAGACCCAGGGCACCCAAGGAGGTACTCACCAAAATGTCAGCCAAAGATGACATGGAGGCCTTTCTGGAGGTTTTTGAGCGGACGGCGAAGAGGGAGCGGTGGCCCCTGGATGAGTGGGGAGACATCCTCGCCCCATTTCTGATGGGGGAAGCACAGCGGACCTGCCAGGACCTACCAGCCGCAGAGGCTGACTGCTGCAGGCGACTGAAGGCTGCCATAGTCCAATATGGGTTCAACCTTCCCGCTCGGGCACAATGGTTCCATGCTTAGCAGTTTGATTTGACCCAACCGGCCCGGCCCCAACTCGCAGACCAAAGCCGCTGGACCAGAACGTGGCTGGCAGAGGGGAATGGCCCATCTATCTTGGAGAGGGTGGTTCTGGACCACTGCATCCGGGCACTATCTGCTGGAGCCAAAAGGTATGCCGCACAGACTGCCCCTAACACAGTTGGTTGAGCTGCTGGAAAATCACAAGGTGACGCAGGAGATGATGCAGCCAAAGAGAGAGGGAAGGTGGGGCACCAGGAGTCCAGGTGAGGGGGAACTGTGGCCCAGAACCCCCAGAAAACCCTCAGTGCCGATATACCCAACCAGGCCGCGCCGACCCCTAATCACCCCGGATAGCAGAAGATGTTACTCCTGTGGCCGCGAGGGACACATCGCCTCACATAACTGCCCTGAGCAGGATGTTCCCATGCCTACGGCGGCCTCTGGTGTGGATGGCGAAAACCCCTGCTTGCTTGTAACCTCCTGCGGGCACATGAGGAAGTGGAGAAGCCCAGTTTCCCAGTTAAAATAGGAAATAAGGACACAGAAGCCCTCCTAGACTCCGGTAGCGGAGTGAGTTTGATTCGACCTGAATTTGCCGGCAAGCTAATTGAGGAACAGGTCACAGTATCCTGTGTACATGACGACTCCAGGTGTTATCCGACCACACAGGTACAAATCCAGACCCCCCGGGGGAAAACCATGTTACAAGCCAGAGTAATGGAGAATCTACCAGTGCCAGTGTTAATAGGGAGAGATTGCAAGCTCTTTGCATGCTATTGGAAGCCCCTAGTCTGCCCTGGCAGGAGACCTAGGTGTAAGAGTACAAGGCAAAAAGTTCCAAAGCCCCTGAAGGCGTGCATGGCCCTTAGCTTGGAAAGGTCCACGGATACCTCAGACCAGACTGAACTGGAGCATGTCTCAGAGGGGGAGACCACATTCACGGGCCAAGAAGCCCCCCAAGTGGAACCCTCCTCCTCGACAAAAGTTGAATCCAGCGAGATTTTTGCGGAATACCCCCTGGCCATCCCGGCCGAGCCTACCCAACCGGGCAGCTTTGCTACATCCCAGAGGGAAGACCCCACCTTGACCCAAACACTCCAGGGTGTACAGGTCATTGAGGTACAACTGCAGTCAGGTGTGAGTAAAACCTCTAATCTTCATTTTAATATAAATAAGGGTTTGCTATATAGAGGGGAAGGGGGAAGAATGGATTAACCAACTACTCGTCCCCAAAGCATATGTTCCTAAGGTTCTATTCCTGGCCCACTCACACCTACCCGGGGCCCACCTCGGGGTGGAGAAAACTCTGGAGAGAGTCTTGGCGAGGTTCTACTTGCCAGGTGTAAGACGAGCGATCCAGGACTACTGCAGACATTGTGCCGACAGCTTAATAGCCCAAAGCTGCATTACCAGAGCCACCTCATACCACTGCCAATCATTGAATCCCCCTTTGAACACCTGGCCAACTACATAGTGGGACCTTTGCCCAGAACTGGTCGGGGACACTGCTTCATCCTGGTCATCATGGATTATGCAACCCGCTTTCCAGAGGTCATCCCCCTACGCACCACCAGTGCCCGGGCTGTCGCTAGAGAGGTACTCTTACTGTTTTCCTGAGTGGGCATAGCCCGTGAGATATTAACCGATCAGGGCTCATGTTTTATGTCTAAGGTAATGCAGGAGCTCTGCAAAAACCTCAAGATAAAGCAACTGCGTTTGTCTGTGTACTACCCCCAGACAAATGGCTTAGTGGAGAGATTTAACAGAACCATAATAAGCATGTTGCGTAAAGTGACAGACCCAGATGTTAAAAACTGGGAGCAGCTACTGCCACATATGCTCTTTACCATCAGGGAAGTGCCCTAGAGCTCCACAGGGTTGTCCCCGTTTGAACTGTTGTGTGTTCACAGACCTCGGGGAATCCTCGACCTGGGAAGGAACCCTGGGAGAACCAACTGCCTCTCCACAGGTCAGTGATTGACCACATGTCTAACATGCACCAGCAGATGTCGCATGTTTGGCCTATAGTACGGGCCCACATGGAAGAAGCCCAAACTGCCCACGCCCGAATCTACCTACAACAGGGGAGCCAGGGTCAGAGAGTTCCAGCTGGGGGAAAAGGTGTTGGTCCTGGTCCCCATGAGTGAGTGTAAGTTCTTGACCCGATGGCAAGGGCTATATGGGGTTATAGAACGCAAAGGCCCAGTAAATGACAGGGTGAGACAGCCAGTTGGCAAAAGATACAACAAATTTACCATGTGAATTTATTAAAAAAGTGGAACGAACCAGAAGAGCTCCCCAAGGTCGTGTTGGCAACTACCCTGTTCTCCCCAGAAATGATACCAATCCCCCTGGGAGAGCAGCTGAGTCCTCACCAGAAACAGAACCTCAGGGAGCTGATATCCCAATAGAAGGATGTGTCTTCCGGAAAACCAGGCCGGACTGTGATCATTCAACATGACATTGTGACTGAACCAGGAAAGATCGTCCACCGAAGACCCTATCGGATTCCGGAAGCCCGCCAAGCCGCGGTAAAGGAAGAAGTGAGAAAGATGCTGGAACTGGGAGTGATTGAGGAGTCTCACAGCACCTGGTCGAGCCCCATCATCATGGTACCAAAGCCAGATCAGACCACAAGGTTCTTCAATGATTTCCAAAAGCTGAACGAAATATCGAAGTTCGATGCATACCCATGCCCCAGGTGAATGAGCTAGTAGAGAGGTTGGGCCCGGCAAGATTCATCAGCACCCTGGACCTAACTAAAGGGTACTGGCAGGTACCCCTTACAGAACAAGCAAAAGAAAATACAGCGTTCTCGACACCCGAGGGGCTGTACCAATATCGTGTCCTACCATTCGGTGTCCATGGGGCACCACTACATTTCAGCCAATGATGGACAGAATCCTGCGACCTCACAGGAACTATGCGGCTGCTTACCTGGACAATATAGTAATTCACAGCCGGGACTGGGCCTCCCACAGAAGACAGCTACAAGCAGTGCTCACTGCCCTGAGAGATGCAGGTTTGGTGGCCAACCCAAAGAAGTGCCACCTCGGGCTGGAGGAAGCTGAGTACCTGGGGCACACCCTCAGGAGAGGGATGGTCAAACCTCAGAGGAAGAAACTGGAGAGCATCTGCTGCTAGACCCGACCAACTACCAAGAGGCAAGTCAAAACATATTACCCGCAGTTTGTACTGAATTATGCTTCCTTGGCGGCTCCTCTCCACGATCTAACCCAAAACAGACAACCACACCAGGTGAAATGGACAGAGGAGACTGACCGGGCCTTCTGCATCCTCTGCGCCTTCTGCTGGACTTCACAGAGCCTTTCATCCTACAAACGGACCCCTCGGAGACAGGTTTGGGGATGGTCCTTTCACATGTGGTAAATGGCGAAGAACACCCAGTGACCTTTATCAGCTGAAAACTTTTGAAGCATGAGAAGAATTATCCGGTGGTGAGAAAAAGAATGTCTGGAGGGCAATGTCAAAGCTGAAGTACTACCTGCTAGACAGTTTATTTCACTTTAGTAACAGACCATGCACCCCTAAGATGGATGGCAATAAACAAAGAATGCAATGCCTGTGTCACACGCTGGTTTACAGATGTTTGCTTTTAAGGTGGAACATCATCTCGGGAAACTACACGGCAATGCAGATGTCCTGTCCCGGAGAGACGAGTGCCTCTGAGTGGACACCTCCTGCGACGGCATGGAGTTGGGGAGGGGAATATGTGGTGTTCCCTCTGGTCAAACCACTGGAGGGAGCCATAGAAGGGGGCAGTACCCAGTTAGAAAAGGCTCCCAGCTGGGGATCGTTGTGGAAAATAGGTATGTCCACCGCCAATGGCTGGAAACGTGGAGGAACCAAACTGGGCCAGATCAGCAATCATGGTGTCAGGCTATAAAGAGGGAGAAGATTCACTCCAAGTGAGGACAGGCAGCTGGAATTGGTGTGTTCTGGAAGACAAAGCCAGCAGGAGACAAGAACGCTGCCGATGCCCTGGACCGGGAAGAACCATAGTTACTTTTGCTCCTTTTCTCTTTCATGATTTCAATAAATGGACTTGGATAACCACTTCAAGAAAGAATATGGCAACGTTTATCTCCAAGGAAAGGGTCAAAAGGCTCAATGTTTGAGTTTCAGAGTTTGCTAAGCAGGCCAAAAATCTAAAAAATATATATAATATATAAAATATACATATTTGGCTTGTGATTAATAGTGAAATCAGCAGATTATTTAGGTCATGGCTTTTCTGTTTGTTTGCTGCAGCATTGTTATGATGTTGATAAATAGTAGATATGTATAAGATGAGTTTACATTTCTGTCTTTAATTCTCTTTTCTTTATTAATTGTATCCATTTACATGGTTAAATAATTGATACTGTACACTGTATATTTCAGGGCAGTATATTATGGATCATTTTCATACCGCCATAACTATTGCTATAACCCCCCCTTTTTTTTTTACAACTGCTTTCATCAAAGCTGTGTTGTGTTGTTTCATATTAAACTCTCTTTGCCGATACACGATACATGCGCTCGCTCTGTCAGTCACAACAATAACAACACGCCTCGTACCATACGCTGAAAGGCCCTTTGAATTAGGGCAGTTTTTGCATGAAGGAAAGAATGAAGGATAAGTAATGAAACGCAGCCCCCCCCTGCCACCCCTGACCCCTGTACATAAGACAATAAAAATCACAACAAGCATTAAAAGACAAAAACAAAATCAATCAAATCACCACCTACAACCCAAACAGTTTAATTAAATTAAAATTTCTTCTTCTTCTCTCTGGCTCCACGTGGTTCCAATCAGGCCCCAGAGCTCCGGTTCGGTTTGCCATCGTTTGATGAGGCGCTCGAATGTTTCGTGGCTTCCATAATCGCCCACAAATTATCCACAATAATGCACTTTAACTTGAAAAGATCTGACCCCTCCTCTCGCGTATCCTGTTTCCGATCAACGTCGAGCGCTTTTCCTCGAACGCTCTCCCATTGGTTCTTCCTCTTCTCTCTCTCTCACTCTCCCCCC